>MJUU01001678.1:0-10286 GCA_002080025.1 Modiolus philippinarum
AACGCTAACCTTTACCTAAGTCATTGAAGCATAAATGTAGATCATAGTAACCCAATTATCATCTGAAGGAGCATCAATCTCCAAGACAATCCACTGACCAAAGACAATTGATGTGCCACAGATATGAACCTAACATAAAATTTAACCTCTGGTGGAGAGAACGGACCGACACTCAGAAGGACTTACGGACGGGCCAGATGCTATACCCCTCTCTAACTCCTTTGGCTAGGGGATTATAAATTTTTGTAAAAAGATCTTCATAATCTGAACTGTGGGATAAAATGTTAAAAACATTTAAAGAAAAAATGTATATTTCACCATGATATTATTAGAGATAGTTTACAAAATTTCCAGATTATAAACATTATTTAAGGGAAAAGGAAGGTAGGTCTCAACAAATATGAAATATTTAGCTTCAAAGAAAAAGCTTTCAAACTTCTGCTCCCATCTGAAAATCAAGACTAGGCCAACATTAAAAATATTTTTGTTTCCCCTCCCCGACTGGTTTGTTCAGGTTATGGGTAGGTAGGTAGGAAAATTATTTTATTTTTTCTTCAGATATAAAATTTACTTAAAATTTCAAATATATCTTCTAATAATGCCTGTTTTACATAAAAAAAACTCTTTTTGACTACCGGTATAGACCAAAAAAAAAAAATATAGAACAGCAATGGTCACAAAAATTGTTTGGGTCGCAGCAATTTAAGCGGGTCGGTCGTGGGAGGGGAAACAAACAATTTTTTATCTTTGGCCCTATCTAATATCCTACTCTTCATTTTTTTACTATATGTACCATGGATTGTGCCATGAATTAGACTTATCTACCTTAAAGTGAATCAAATTATCCAAAAAATAAAACTTACATTGGTCCAAGTCTAAGAGGTCCAAAAAATGCTCCCAAGGCACACATAGGTAGTCCAGTTTGTATGGCTTCCACCCATTTTACTGCTACTTCTCCCAACATATGTGGTGGCATTCCTAACACAGAATGGAATAAATCATGTGTTTGTCTGTATCTTAACATAACATATTTCAATTCAGGATCATCAACAAAGTGGACAGGTAGTCTGGCATCTGGAGAAAAACCCTACAACATAAGTTACCTGGTATAAATATCAAATCTATCTTGGGGAGCCATTGATTGTTGCTTTTATCCAATCAAGATATTTGATATTCATTATCGAGCTTTGGAGAGATGTTGACTTTAAGCCTGTAAGTAAATAAAAAAAAATGTGGTAATATTTTTCTCTTAAAAATGATCATGTTCTTTTATTTCCATGTTTTGAGCCACTTTTCTTCATACTATGTCATCTTACATGTAAAAAGTTGTATTATAGTGTTGACATAGAATATCTTGAAGTTTACAGTTAAAATACTTGTACATGCATTTATACTTGTATCGGTACTTCATTTAAAGTATGAAAGTATGGGTCATATAAATGAGTTCACATATTTGTTACTAAAATCATCAAGATCTATTCATACCCTTTCAAGGTAGACTTTCTGGTACTTTTTTACACTCAAATTTTCTCAAAAGCATTTTTCTTCATTCTATAGTAGAATTGTGAAATGATAAAATTAGTTTTCATTGCAAGAACAATTTCGAATGCCCTTATAATCCAGTAGCTGTGTATCCATTCACTACAATCACTTTAGGTTTACTTTAGGTTTGAGGTAACTGACATAACTGCTTTGTCAATCATCTTTTTTCTGCTGGTTAGATTGTTTCCTTACAGCAGAATCTGCAACTGCACAGTATCAAAACAAAGAAAAGATATCATTTCCCAGAAGGGGGTGGGGTCAGGTGTGGCAGTTGAAACTTTTAAATGATCACATGGAATTCAAGCCCTCAATTGATAGAGAAAATTTGATATGGAGAGGGATTTAAGTATCCAGATTGTCCTTTACAGAATCCTTCAAGTGCCTTTAGTAATTATTAGGATGAAAATGATATTAGTATATTATGGATATCTGACCACAATAAATTACTACTTACATTTTTACTGAGGAAGTTCCAATATTTTTTACCAAATGTACCATCAGGTAAACTTCCTAAGTAATCAATGGATATCGTATTGGTGTTTATTTCTGGCTCTTCTCTGAAAATGATAAATCTCATAAAGTAATCCCTAATATAGGTTAAAAACAAGATGTGTTTGTGAAACACTACATATGCCCCCAGATTCTACAGAAAAATATATGAAAATATCCAATTTTACCCCCTTTTGACCCCTATGACCTTGACCTTTGACCCTATTTTTTGCATATTTATGTTCCTTTTGACAAGAACTATACACTTGCCAAGTATTAAAAGTCTATTTTACATAGTTCAAAAGTTGTTTATTACCATAAAAACACCCAATTTTACCCCTTTATTCTAAAACAGATGAAGCCCCTTTGGGCCTCTTGTTTATTGAAATGGTTTTAATTGTTAAAAATATCTGTTTCAAAATGCTTTAAGAAACTTACAGAAAAATACTGCATCAAGATGTGCCAAAAAATTGAAAAATTATTCTTTTTCGATTTGTCCCCCTATTGTTTCTCAAAAACGGTAAATGCTACCTCAAATCCGTTGACATACTACAGTTACGCAATTTTATTACCAATAACATAAAACAAACCCTGCCTAAATACGATAAATAATAAGGATTCTACAGTCAAATATGTGAAAACAGCCAAATTCACCCCTTTTTGACCTCTGTGACCTTGACCTTTGACCTGACCTAAATTTTTTTTGCATAGTTATGTTCCTCTTGACTAGACCTATACACATGCCAAGTATCAAAAGTCTACCTTATATAGTTCAAAAGTTATAGCCAAGGTTAAAGTTTCGGACGCACAGACAAACAGACAGACAGACAGACAGACAGGACAAAAACAATATGCCCCCCTATCGTTGACATACTACAGTTGCGCAATTTTATTAGCATTAACATAAAACAAACCCTGTCTCAATACGATAAATAATAAGGATTCGACAGTCAAATATGTGGAAACAGCCAAATTCACCCCTTTTTGACCTCTGTGACCTTGACCCTTGACCTGACCTAAATTTTTTTTGCATAGTTATGTTCCTCTTGACTAGACCTATACACATGCCAAGTATCAAAAGTCTACCTTATATAGTTCAAAAGTTATAGCCAAGGTAAAAGATTCGGTCGCACAGACAAACAGACAGACAGACAGACAGACAGGACACAAACAATATGCCCCCCGATCCTCGATCTGGGGGCATAATAATTTCGTTAGTAACAAACTGATGAAATAATTTCAAAAGATCCTACTTTTTTCTGTATTCTCACCTGTGATAAAGTAGACATATACATGTAGTATACCCTCCATCAGTATGTTAAATTTTGCTTCCAATGCCATTGAGTTATGACTCTAGGACCTACTACACATTGTAATAAAATCAGAAAACGCATCAAAGGTGTGAAAGCCGAGTTGCGAACATTTGTTATTTTCATGATTACATCATCGGATAGACAAATAGTTGCATATCAGCATATAAAGTCTTTTATTTTAATCAGAGATTTATAATGGAACTTTTGAGGAAGTTTGACTTTGTCCTAACTTGACTAAAAGTCAAAACATTCCAAGTTCCTTTCCAAAAAAAGCTTTGGGCAGGGGTTCTCCCTTAAAATCTAGTTTTTTATTTTATTATTGCTGAAATTGACAGTGTGTATCAGAATACCTTTTTTCTAATAATTTCAGTTTTCTTGTTTGGTATACATAGCAACCAAAATCTCCATATTCCATTGCAACTTATTTCAGACCACCTCTCAAAAAAATTTGGGCAGGGGTTCCCCTTATAATCCAGGTTACATACACATTGCTGAAATCAAAACATTCCAAGCCCCCCCCCCTTTTTCCAAAAAAAAAAATGGCAGGGGTTCCCCTTATAATCTAGTTTATACATATTTCAGAAATTGTGAAGCATAATTTTTTTTGAAAGATTCAGTGTTCTGGTTTGGTTTCCATGGCAACTAAAAGCTCCACTATCCATTACAACCCATTTCAGACCACCATCCAAAAAAAAATTGGGCAGGGTTCCCCTTATAATACAGGTTATACATATTGCTGAAATCAGTTTTAAAACCATCCAAGTCCCCCTTTCAAAATAAAGATTTGGCAGGGGTTCCCCTTATAATCTAGTTTATACAAATATCTAAAATTGCAATGAAAAATATGTAGCAGAATAATGTTTATTCAATCTTCTGGTTTAGTTTCCATGGCAACTGAAAGCTCCACTATCCATTAAAACACATTTCAGACCAACATTAAAAAAAATTGGGGCAGGGGTTCCCCTTATAATCCAGGTAATATGTATTGCTGAAATAAAAACTTATCTAATTTATATTGTGATGGAAAATATGTAGCAATAATTTACAAAAAATCAGAATACACAAATGTATTTTTTTTTCATCTAAGATTTTATTTTTACTGGACTTTGCAAAAAACTTTTAGTAATATTGAACACTTCTTCATATTAAATTAATTACCTCCCTTTTTTTAATTCTGACATTTCATTCTATCTAATTTTTAAGTTGTTGACACCCCAAAAAAATGTGTTGGAAAACATAATTAGAACTATAAAATGAATTTACATATTCTAGCAATATAAAAACTACTTTTGTAAAAACAATGAAATTTTTTTTAGCTATTTTTGTTATCAAATAATACTGAACATGTGATTTTAGGCTTTATTGAAATGTTTAATTTTTGTTACATTTTTAAAAGTTTTGACCTTAACCTTTGTTGCACAGACCTCAAAATCGATAGGGTTCCTCCTCTAATCATAACTCATGTCTATGCCAAGTTTCATTTGGATGTGTAATGTGGTTCTGGAGATATTGTGTGGAAACGAATAAGTCAAATTTTTGTTCTATTTTTAGAATTTGTGACCTTGACCTTTGTTGCACAAACCTCAAAATCAATAAGGATCTTCCTCTAATCATATCTCATGTCTGTGCCAAGTTTCACTTAGATATGACATGTGGTTCTCAAGATATCATGCAGAAAACCAAAAGTTGACGCCCGGACACCCGGACGCCCAGACACCATTCATCAAATTATAAGCCGAGTTCAACTTCGTCACAACTCGGCTAAAAATATTCTGAGAGTTTCCATTCTCTTACTTAGCAATGCATCAAAATTGATTTGGTATGTGGTACATAGGGAATACCACATGGCAAAATCCATATCATATGCCATATCATCTCAAGAGGGTTGATATTGGTCGAGGGATGTTACGGCATGTGATACTGATTTTGCCATGTATTATACAGTTTATCATATATTTATACAGAGGACTACTCAATCCCAAAACTACTGAAATCAGTAAGAGAAAATGCATGTATTTTGTGAAGAAGAAAATTTCAAAATGTGCAGAAAGGATTTGGAGGTGGTTGGAAAAAAATGTAACATGTTAAGGAAAAAGGAATGCTAGATTTCATTGATAATCATAAAAAAATTTCACCTCAAACGAATTTTTGTTACTCTCCCCCCAAAAAATTTTCACTAAAGCGTGTAATGTTGGTCAAACCCATCTAATTGTCAATGATTTGTGTAGTACTAATCAAGACAAATAATTTGATGAAACACCATTGTCTTATAACATGAAGTTGTTGAGAAATGGACTTTAACGCAAAACTTAACCAAAGTCACTGAAGCGTAAAATGTAGGTCAAAGCCACCTAATTGTCAATGATTTTGGTAGTACTTATCAAGGCAATTATTTTGATGAAACATCATTGTCTTATAATGTGTAGTTGTTGAGAAATTGACTTTAACGCAAAACTTAGCCAAAGTCACTGAAGCATAAAATGTAGGTCAAAGCCACCTAATTGTCAATGAATTGGGTAGTACTCATCAAGGCAATTAATTACATGAAACATCATTGTCTTATAGTGCGTAGTTGTTGAGAAATGGACCTTAACACAAAACTTAACCAGAGTCACTCAAGCATGAAATGTATGTCAAAGAGTCGAACTACCTAGTGAACTCTGTAGTATTATCAAATATCTACCTAATGACCTACTATCAATGTTCTATACCTTACAGTTTTGGAGAAATGTACCTTAACGCAAAACTTAACCAGACGTACGGACGGAAGGACAGACAAGGGTAACACTATATGCCCCTTCCACATTCGTGGGCAGGGCATAAAAAGAATTATTTTGTAAAAAGCTAGGGTATGATACAAGGCTATCCATGCAATAAAGGGTGTGTGATAAAGGGTAAGCCATGCAATAAAGGGTATGCGATAAAGGGTATGACGTCATAGTGTGAATACGGAATGAACGTCACGCACTGTATCACATATTCAAAACATCTGAATTTATTACTTAACACATGATAAAATATTTGCATAGTAAGATGAAATATCAATTTGGTTCTGGTCAAAACGATTGATGGCACTTAGACTCTGTGTTACTAATTATTTTTTTCTTTGCATAATCTTAAAACTGACTCCCTATATGTTGTACATTGAGGCAAAAATACAACGTTTCAAATATCTTTATATAAAGAATCCACACCCACAACAAGTGAGAAACAACATTTCTACACTAGAGGCTTGCCAAGCGTTTAAAATATTTGAAAATAAAACTATCGAGAGTGTAGAAATTTCGTTTCTCACGAGATACGGTTGTGGATTTTATTTCTCTAATGATTTCAAGGAGATTTTGGACAAAAACATGACCCCCCTTTTCTGAAGATCAAAAAAAAAATGTGTTCTTTGAGCGTGACATCATCAGGCATAGTCGCCTTCTTTTAATGACATCACAATGGTAAAGTCGGAAAACAGCAAATATATTTGACATCATAATTGAATTTCATCCAATCACTTGCTGAGAACAACATTCTCTCTAGAGAGGAGAACAGTATTTCTCCAACTGTTCAAGAAACGTGAAAACAGGACAGAAATTAGAGAAAAGCTATAATCCTATAGAATAATAACCACATTTCCTCTCAAAAACACTGGAACTTCTAGTTATATCACTGTATTATCAAATTTCCTTATTATTCATTGTTCAATACATTATTAACTGCCACAATACTCTGTATTATCTTTCAGTATAATTTCTGAATAAATGCTTACTCTAATATCTGTCTTCCAATGGGATCTTCTAGCATTTTTTGTTTAATTCTCTTTAATGCAAAATGTCCAGTTGTCTCTCCTAAAGTGGCTATCATGTCTGAAATGAAAATTTCAAATTATCTTTCTTTTCATAAGACTAACAACTATTTAAAAAAAAAAGGTGCTTATTGTTTTATGTATTAGCAATATTTCAAGTTCATAATATTATCTTAATCATCATGATAGTTAGGTAAATTTTTATAATATCCTGTATTTTTTTTTCAACTCCAAGGTGGCTGGAAATTACAAATTATCTCCCTTTAATGCATACTTTTAACTGTCCAAATGTCAAAATACTGGATGAAAAAAAATAAATATAAAGATAAATATCTCATTTTCATCACAAAATATAGTTTATACATTTTAAAAAAAAATTCTCTGCAGTTTTTAATTTCAAATTTGTAGAAACATTTGTTCCTTACTTGTAAGAGAACTTCCCCACAAATCGTCTAAGAATACATAATTCTGTCGCCCAAGACATAGTCGGGACGACATATTGTTTTTGGTCCGTTTCTTTATTATTTTTTTTTCATTATTCCTTCTTTCTTTTTTCCAGATATTTTTGTTTGGCTATTTTCTCAAAAATGCCTGGACAGAATTTATTCATACTTGGCACAAAGTTGGATCACCATTAGAAATGTGCCTGCACCAACAAAAATTTTCAAAATGGCTTTGTTTCCAAGATGGCCGCCATTTTATGTCAAAATTTCAACTTTGTCTGATTTCAACAAAAATTTACTTCTAGGTAGATTTTGATGTGTGAACAAGATGGAATCATCGAATTGGCTGCCAGGGGAGACATCAGCTATTGCTTGCAATTGCAAATCTAGTTCTGTTTTACTTTTGGTAAGAATATGATGATAGAAACAGATTCTACAATTTAAGCAGGTTAATTATAACATTTACCAAATTTGGTTGAATAAATTGTCAAATGACAACCATAACATTTAAGCACTTTGAAAATTCATTTTACTTAATCAAATTGTAAAGATGTAATAATCAATCCTGTCTGTATTTTTTCATCATTTTCGACTGGGTCTGGGTCCCCATACATTGGAAAAATGAATGCCAAATTTTAAGAATTTTGAAAGGTATAGAAATGCATTACATAAAGTATCCAATATATTTTTATATACCTGTAACCATTTAATTCTGAAAAATCAGATTATGACAACATTTCCTTATTCATATAATACAAAATTGTAAACAGAAATGGATGTGTCCCAACTTATGTTATATGTTAGTGTTCCTACACACAGGGAGAAATATATAGAACATATACAGACACCGATTAATGTATTCAAAACAATGTTTGTAATAAATATAGGAAATAATACTAACTTCAAATATGTAAGTTGGTAAACTTTATATAAAACCTATGGCACTGCAAGATTGGGAAATTTTATATTATTTTTGGAATCAATTTTGCATTAATTGGTAATGGGTTCAATATTCTGACCCAAATTTGACCCTAAAAACACTATATATGATCAGTTATTATTGTAGATTCTACAAGTAAATGTTTTCAGATGACAGTTTTTTACTACTAAGACGATAAAACTAAATACATTCAAATTCAAGTCTAAGGGACAATAACTCTTACAAAAATGGGTCAAAGACTCAAATGGCCGGGTTGCCTTTTGGTGTTTTTAGCTATAAAGTGTTGTTTAGCTCTGTGTATAGAATATGTTGAAAATATTGATAAAAAATGACTAAGTTAAAAGGCCAGGAAAAATAGGAAAGATATTGAAATAATTCTATAAAGTCAGGTGCACATTTCCAAAATATATAGAAACAATCTGTGAAGTTTCAAAGGTCAGAGATGAAAACTGTAGGAGGAGTTGATTTCACAAAATAGGTACCCTTTGTTGAAAATGTGGATAAAAAATGACGAAGTTCCAAATTAAAATTAGGAAAAAAAATTCAAAATAATCCCAAACAGAGAGGTGCACATTTACAATATATATAGAAACAGTTTGTGAGATTTCAAAAATGTAAGCTGAAAACTGTAGGAGGAGTTGATTTCACCATATAGGTACCATTTGTTGAAAATGTGGATAAAAAATGACTAAGTTCCAAATTAAAATTAGGAAAAAAAATTCAAAATAATCCCAAACAGGGAGGTGCACATCTACAATATATATAGAAACAGCTTGTGAGATTTCAAAAATGTAAGCTGAAAACTGTAGGAGGAGTTGATTTCACCATATAGGTACCCTTTGTTGAAAATGTCAATAAAAAATGACTAAGTTCCAAAGTCCGTAAAAATAGGAAAAAATTTTCAAAATTATTCCAAAAAGGAAGGTGCACATCTACAACATATTATGAACATTATGTGAAGTTTCAAAGATGTAGGTTGAAAACTGCAGGAGGAGTTGATTTCACAAAATAGGTACCCTTTGCTGAAAATGTTGAAAAAAATGACTAAGTTTCAAAGTCCATAAAATAGGAAAAATTTTTTAAAACCATTCCAAAAAGGGAGGTGCACATCTACAATATATAAAGAAACAGTTTGTGAAGTTTCAAAAATGTAGGATGAAAACTGTAGGAGGAGTTGATTTCACAAAATCAGTATCCCATTTTCCCCGCCCGCCGCCCGCCCGCCCGCCTGCCCAACATTCACCATACTATTACCCGGATTTGCACTCCGTGCAACCCGGCCAACAAAAATGAAAAGGGTGAAATTCATCAAGGTAGACTCGCATAAATAAAAGAGCTGTATATTGCAAAATGATCAAGAATTACCCTTATTTCCAACTACCAGTATATATGGTGCAAGGCCTCAAGAGCCTGTATCTCTTACCTGGGCCATTGCTGATATGGACAGTCAAAATAACCTTTATAATAAAGGGCCTCATTTTCAAGTATGCTAATAGACCTTCAAAGTTGAACTATATGTCTTGATGGCAACCATTTTGGATGGGGTGAACCTAACTAGTCACTTTTTTTGATGACCAACTAAATAGAAAAAAGAAGGGAAACGGGGAATGTGTCAAAGAGACAATGACCCAAAGGGGAGTAATAACAACTCAAAGCCACCATAAGATCTTCAATGAACGGTGAGAAAACCCCACACCCAACGGCAGGTCGGAGTCGGCCCCTGAATAAAGAGTAATCAAGTTCAGCGAAATAAATATCATCCTAGA
>MJUU01001678.1:11539-21773 GCA_002080025.1 Modiolus philippinarum
ATGACTAAGTTTGGTTCCAACTGGCCCATTAGTTTCAGAGATCTTAGAATGTTTTCCCATAGGGTCCAATGTTAAACTATGTTCATCACTGGCAGAAATCTTAGATGTAATGCTGACTTGCCAAACACAATTTTCAAAAGGGCCAAGAAAGGACCATTGTGACCAAGTCTGGTTCCAACTGGCCTAGTAGTTTCAGAGGACAAGATCTCTGAATGTGCTTTCCAAAATCGTAAAAAGTTAATCTATGTTCCCTGTTGGCGGCCATCTTAGATGTAATAATGACTTGCCAGAAATATTTTTGAAAGGGCCAAATAAGGACTATTATGACCAATTTTGGTTCCAATTGGCCTAGTAGTTTCAGGAGTAAGATCTTTTAAACTTTTCCCATAGGGCCCAATATTAACCTTAGCTCCCCGCTGGTGGCAATCTTTGATGTGGTCAAACAACTTGACCATGTTCAATCAAATATAATCCTTGACATACTACTACTGAACATATCCGAAATTTAAATTTAACCTCTATGAAATTTAAGACAAAATGTGTAAAATCATGAAAAATCTGATCAATAAAGGGCAATGACTCCTATACGGGTATTTAAATTTCCTTCAAAATTGCCATGTGAGTAGATCTTAACATGATGAGATTTAGAAGTTCCAAAGGACATAACTCCATCAGAACCCAAGACATACTACCTTAGAATTTCTAGTAAACAGCTTGTATACCAAGTTTGGAGAAAGATATGTAATTTCGTTTATAAATAATCAATCGGAACCCTAAAATTCACAAAATTTCAAGGGGCATTTGAACCTATGAATCACAAATTGAACTTGACCAGGGTTTTGTGTTAAACGATTTACATACCAAGTTTGAAGACTGTATGTGTTCAAAGGATACAAGTCAGAAACCATAAACTTCCCATATTTGAATATTTTGAACCTTCAAGGGGCATAACCCCAGAACACCTTTGACCTCTGAATCCAAAATTTAACTTGACCTGAGTTTTCTAGTAAACATATCACTTACCAAGTGTGAAGACAGTATGATATTTCGTTCAAAAGTTATCAGTCAGAAACCCTTAAATTCACAAAATTTCAAAGTTTCAAGGCATATAACTCCAGAACCCCTTGGACCTCAGAACCTGAAATCAAACTTGGCCTGAGATTTGTAGTAAACAACTTCCATAACAAGTTTGAAGATGGTATGTTATTTAGATCAAAAGTTATCAGTTGGAAACCCAAAAACCCACAAAATTTTCAAGAGGCATTACTGTAGAACCCCTTTATAAATACCTTTGAACCTGAAATCCATGAGTTTTGTGGTAAACAACTTACATACCAAGTTTGAAGACATTATGTTATTTTGTTCAAAAGTTATCAGTGGGAAACCTTCAGAGAACTGGCAGACAGACAGATGGACGGACACACGACTGAGGGTATCCCATAATAACTCGCAACAATGTGTGGCATGGTATAAACATAACAAATTATCAAATTTTTACCATCTCTACTTGGATCAAGCAAAGACATTGCTGCTGATCCTGCAGAAAGGAGCACCTTCTGGAACAAAGTGGTTGGGATGTGACCGGGATATAGGTCATCATATTGAAGTTGTCTCCCCTCTACAGATTCCTCCTGATCTTCTGAAAGAGAAAAGAAAAACATACAAAAAATTATTGGTGTTCCACAGAACACTTTTGTCAGCTGCACTATAGAAGAGCCATTTTTTGGCCCAGTGAACCTAAAAAATCTGTAAAAACAAAGTTTTCAGTATAATGTGCATAACCAGATCTGAATAACAACAAATGTGTATACTGAAAGTTTGGTTGGCCTCAAAAGACAATTTTGAAGAAGTCACAGATTAATAAACCGAATTAACAAATGACGTGTCTTAGCTAAGTGAACATCTAAAATCTGTAAAATCAAAATCTGAAGGATCAGGTGCATAATTATATCATGTGAACATCATATCCTGCAAGTTTGGTTGGAATATGACTAACAGCTTTGAAGGAGTTTTAGATTAAAAAAACAGAATTTACAAATGAACTATTTTGCTTCAGTGAACCTCTAAAATATATAACATCAAAATTTTATGTATGAGAAGAACGACAAGATCAGGTGAACAACATATCCTGCAAGTTTGGTTGGAATCTGACTTATAGGTATGATGGTATTGAGGATTGACAAACCTGATTAATAATGAGCTATTTTGGCTTCGTTAACCTCTAAAATACTGTGAAAGTACAATTGTTTGTGGGGTTCCAATTTTTGTGGATTTCGTGGTTTGCTTAAACCACTAAATTAAGTTCCCAATGAAATGCATTTTTCCCTAGAGTTGTAATGCACAGAACTCAAAACCACGAATGCAAGTACCCACAAATTTTTGAAATAATGTTTTTTATATAAACCATGAAAATTACTTCCATTGTAAGTGAAACCAAAATTTTAAGTATCATGTACACAACTACACCAGGTGAACTACACATCCTAAAAGTTTGGTTGGAATCAGATGGCAGTTTTGAAGGAGTTGTGGATACAAACACTGACGTAAGACAACATAGGACGATGACATAAGACACACAAAAATTCATCCAAAAAGCATGGTTGCTGACAAGAATTTCAAAAAAATGTTTGTCTTTGACTCAGTTTGAGAGTATCAGGAAATTAACCAACATTGGAATCAAAATTTTTGAAATCTAAGCATTGAAAATTTTTGTTTTCACTAAAATTCATTCAAAGAGCATTGTTGCTAACAAGAATTCCAAAAAATTCCTTGTCTTTGAGAGTTTCAGAAAATTTACCAAAAATTGGAATAAAAAATTTTTGAAACATAACTTTTGAAAAAATGTTTTTTTACTAAAATTGATCCAAAAAGCATGGTTGCTAACAAGAATTCCCAAAAACTGCTTGTCTTTGAGAGTTGCAGGAAAGTTACCGAAATTGGAACCATATTCTTTATTCTTACATTTCAGAATTATGTCTAGTATGAAAAATTGCAAAAAAATATTTGATTGTATGCCAAAATTTCAAAAATTGTTAAGTCTTGGACATTTTCAGGAAATTTACCAAAGTTCACACTGGAATAAAATCCTGAAAATTTATTGCTTATCTACAGACTATATGCAACAATTCTACATCAAAATTAAATTTTGTTTAAACATTGTTGATATTATGGACCAAAGTGAAAATCTAGTCAAATTCATTGATGCAGAAAATATCGGTCAAAGTGACATAATTCTGGTATGGAATTTTGTTACTGCTAAAGATGTAACCACTTACCAATCATCATCCTTCTATGACATGTAGGTTCTGAGATACAGTGGAAACAAAAAAAAAATGATTGAAAAAACATTGATATTGAGCAAGATTCCAAAAAGTTATTGAAGTTCTAAAAAAGTTCAACATTTGGGTTAACCAAATGTTGACGACGACGTCGATGCTGACACCAAAATCTATGGTCGCTATGTCTTGCCTTCACGAAATTCGTCGCAGGCGACACAAAATTGTTACTATCAGGTAAAAACAGCCTGAAATTACAAAAAATTCCAATGTAAAAAAAAACTAGAGGATGACATGCCCCCGTGCAAGGTTGAATAAAATTGGGATTTTTTAGTAAAATTCGTGTCTGTAAGACACATATGATGCCCACGCTAAACACATGTTACTCTAGGTTGCACAGATATAACACTGTACTATGTACCCTCTATTACTAAATCATCAAAAAATTAAAAGCTTAACTATGTATATTTGTGAAAAAAAGGACCAAAATCAAAATACATACCACATGCACATCTTCAACATATACAAATGTAGGTACAAATAAACTCCAAAATAAAGGCTTCCTAGCATAAAAACTGTAGGAGGAGTTGTGCGGACAATCTGTGTACCCTATATTAATAATTCACCCAATAAATGACCAAGTTCAATAATGTATATTTTTTACAAAAATGCATCAAAATCAAAATCCTTCCCACATGCACATCTTCAATATAAGTACAAATTATCTGCAAAATAAAAACTTCCTAACATCAAAACTGTAGGAGGAGTAGCACAGAAAAACTATGTACCCTCTATTAATAAATCACTAAATAATGACTAAGGGACCGACCATTTAACTTGAAGGGGGGGGCTATGGTTTTTTTCTCAAAAAATATTTTGGATCTGATTTTATGTGAAAAAAATATTTTGGCTGCCAAAATGATGAAAAAAAATTTTCTGAATGAGGCTTTCTGCCCAAAAAAATAATGTTAATTTTGAAAAAAAATATTTTGTTGATACGCGTGCAAAGCGCGAAAAAAAATTTCTGTCCAGAAAAAAAAACCATAACCCCCCCTTCAGGTTAAATGGTCGGTCCCTAAGTTCAACAATGTTTAATTTTGTGTACCCTCTATTAATAAAAATCACCAAATAATGACTAAGTTCAACAATGTTTAATTTTGACAAAAACAAGTGTGGATCGTATTGCAAGGCAATACCAAGTCCCCTACTGGTAGAACAAGGCTTTGTTACAACAGCAAAATCATAAAAAGGGTTTTCAGACTCAAAGGCCAATAACTCTGCTAAAAATCAGCGGACCAGAACCAATCTCAAACTTGATCTGCAACTCATGATGGTCGACTCACATACCAAATATGTGACCACTAGCTGCAATGGTGTAGAAAAAAAGTGCGGAAAACTGTTATTATACCAAATTTCTATGTTCAAGGCCCATAACTCTATCAAAAATCAGTGAACAGGAACGAAATTTGTGATTGATCTGTAACTAACTTAGGTAGACTCACATACCAAATATGAGATCAATAACTGCAATGGTTTAGAAAATCAAAGCGTCAAAACGCAGTTTTACTGTTTTCTAGCTTTATGATCGCATGCAAGCAAGAAATTTACAGCTTTATACTATACATAGTATTTGCAACTAGAGTAGGGGCAGTAAAAAAATCAACAGAAAGTTGGTTTTTTTTTTTGGCAGAAACAAAGATCTACAGTTATGTTTATGTCATTGTTTCCGAGTCTGGTATTGATATGTGCAAGCCTTTAGATTTTCTCACTTGCATTTCATTTCTTTTTCTGTTATTTCATTTGGAATGAAAAACTGTTCTATCTTCTATATTAATATCCAATGAACACAATTCACATGTACAATTGTTGCCTCTCTTAAGGAAACAAATCTAGATTTTTTTCTTCGATGAAAACCGAGGGCCACAGATTCACAATGTAGCTCCGTGTGGGGTTTCAGGACATTTTATGTAACATAACCACTTTATTGCTGGGATTTTAGACTCCTGTGTTTATGTGTTGCGATGATGACAACCCGCAGCAGGAAATTCTGAATTATTAGGTCGGAAAATTGAGCTCGGAGTATTCAGACTTTTTCGACCTAAAAATAAAAATTTTCATGTAAAAACATGAATTTATGAGCTTATTTCCGAATTTTGCTCGGAAAATAGGTCTGAAAATAGGGCGGAATTCCGAGTTCAGGTCAGAAAAGTGGTCGGAATTGTCCGAATACTCCGAACTGAGCTCGGAAAATAGGTCGGAATAGTCCAAATACTCAGAACTGAGCTCGGAGAATAGGTCGAATATCTAAACTTAGCTCGGAATTTTTTTTCGACCTAAGAAATAAGGTTGGAGATTTTTTTTCCAACCTTCTGAATGAGTTCGGAATTTTTTTCCGACCTCAGATTAGCATGGAATTATTTTCCGACCTCTTTTTAAGGCCTTAGGGTATACATGTATAAATAGATGTGTAATATACATGTGTATACTGAAGTAAACAATGTTTTAAAATTATATAATTTCCTAGTCATTCTAGTGGCAGAAGATTATATAAATTATCTTATTGATTAACATATTATTCCTGCAAAAACTGTGGAGGGGTTGGAAAGAATATATTTTTTATGAGTGATTGGGTTTGTTGTGAATTTTACACATTCATTCTTTAATCTAATTCTTTACAAAAATTTGAATGAGAGGTGAGAAATGAATAAATAATTCTTCAAAATATTTATTGATTAAATAGCAAATATATTTTTATTTTATTTATTAAGATTTTGTAAGGAAACCAGTACATGGCTGACTTCATCAATCTGATCAAACAAATATGTGTATTTTCTTTTGTCTTTATAGGTTTAACAAGAACAATGAAAAAATATTCAAATAAAAATAAAGAAGAATTTTCACTCCTATTAAGTTGAACCTACCCTTTGTGGTTAAAAAAAAACCTATACAAATCCATAATAAAAAAAATGCATCCTCCATTTTCTTTGTTGTTGATCAATCCAAGTTCATTTAAATTTGTAAACAAAAAAAATTGATTGGCTCATATAATAAGATGATGCTTTTTTTTATTGGTCAAATAAAATGAGGCTAAGAATTCTAAAATGTTCCAAGCTATTTTCCGACCTAAGACTTAAATTTCCGAGCTATAAAATGACAAAGTTCAAATTTCCGACCTCAGAACTAATTTACGAACTATTTTCTGATCTACAAAATAACAGAGTCCAAAATCTCCGAGCTATTTTCCAAGCTTTAAAATGACAAAGTCAAAATTTTCGAACTATTTCCGTGCTAAAAAATGGCAAAGTCCAAATTTCCGAGCTATTTTCCAAAATAAGACTAAATTTCCAAGCTAATTTCCGAACTAAGACTGGATTTCCGAGCTTTTTCCGACATACTGAGGTTGGAATTACAAGCTCAGCTCGGAATCTCCTGCTATGGGAAGACAGTCATCAAAACTAAAAGTAAGATGATCAAACACAAGTATTTGGAACATCATTTCAGAAGGCTTGACTTTACTGTATTATTTGTTTGATGCACATATAAAAATTGTCTCCTTTCATTGCATTTCATTTAAAAAAATGAAGCATTACAATTTCTAAATATGTTTTTGCTCCAACAGATTCAGTAACTCGAGTGGTTTAAATTATTACCTTTTTGTGTGTAACCCCTTTTGTGAATAGCAGTACCAGCATGTTTGTTAGCTGTGTTCAACCACAGGGCCTTGTTACTAATAAGAAAATTTTACTAACTATGCAGACATCGCTTCCACACCTGCTCGCTTCAACCCATGTTNNNNTTCAATTGGGGGGACAATCTTTTTGTTGAGAAGTGCACAAAATTGTCAACTTCATTGACAAGAAAACGAAAGTAAACTTCGGAATTCTCTGGACTTTCCATAGGCGAATTCTTTGATTACGTCACTGGGTGGTATAGAAAACCCTCGAGAGTTCTGAGTTTATTTTTTTCTAAATATAGAAGTTTGTGGTCAAAGGACCGTAATTTCAATGTTCCCGACCGATGGACTGGTGAATCGTGATAAATAGCGATATGAGTGACTACGATTGCTGGATATAACTCTAATAATTAACGTCTCTCAAGTCTTAAAAGTTAATTATTATCACAGGCTCAGCTGTCTAACCACGTGGATATCGCATAAAGATGTAATCCCGATTTTGATAGGCTATTGATCGACACGTGATTTTCATCCGTTACATAAACGCAAAAATGTAAACATTTT
Source organism: Modiolus philippinarum (assembly GCA_002080025.1). Classification (NCBI taxonomy): domain Eukaryota; kingdom Metazoa; phylum Mollusca; class Bivalvia; order Mytilida; family Modiolidae; genus Modiolus; species Modiolus philippinarum. The sequence continues at coordinate 19,052 of MJUU01001678.1, forward strand.
TTCAGCGTGGAATTTCTTGCAAATCTCGTTTTTCCTCTAATTTCATTTCACGACCGTAAAATCGCTTTAAAGCACACATGATTTGTCAAGGTTGACAGGTATTTTTAGCAATATATTGCCTTTTTGTGATCAGTAAACATCAGGTATCTTTCTTTACTCGTAGTGATATCGGGTGCTAAATTCTAGAGTTTATACGAGCGCAATATTTTGTAGTTCCCAGAAGTCATGTAAACAAAACAATATGGCTTCAAGCCGATCGCAAATTACTGTTTTGAAAAACAGTAAAAAAATTGATGGGTGTTCCATGGAACACTTGTGTCGCCTGCACTACAGAAGAGCCATTTTTGGTCCAATGAAGCTCTAAAATATGTGCATGCAAAATTAAAATTTTACTTATAATGTGCATGTCTAGACTAGGAGAAAAACATATTCTGCAAATTTGGTTAAGAATATGAATTAGCTAGGCTATGGAATAGCCAAGCTATATAGATAGTTCTTGGGGGAAAGTGAGGAGTACGCTTGCGTAGTGAGGAGAACGCATGCCCAGAAGACTATTGACCAATAGGAATTTCATATTATCGAAAATCAAAATGGCGTCCAGTTTCGTCCTGATAAAACGGGACGGGGTTTAATTTTTCTGTTTCCTTGTGGAAGTTGAAACGTATTATAAACATTTACCATAAGTGGTACTGGGAACAGGTTTGTAGGGGATGATGGGATTGGGATTGCAATATTTATAAATATAGATATAATAAAAAGAATAAGAACAGTAATGTTTAAATTTAAAATCGCTTAGCCAGATTTATAAATATAGATATGATAAAAAGAATAAGAACGCTAATGTATAAATTTAAAACCAGAAGTTAAAAATAAAGATAAGGTATAGTGCAATAATCAATAATATACAAATACTATAAAAAACACAGCTTTAAAAGGTCGCAAAATGTGTTTGATCGAATCAGTGACTGAATCGATTTATATCACCTACTTATGTTTATAAAGTTCCCTCGTGTTTTACATTTGCATCAATAGACTTTATTTCATTATCATGATGATATTATTGATGATTTTTCACTCAGTTTGAAGAAGGCATATGGTATTCAGTTATTGGAGAAATATTACCTTCATTTCTTTTGATTTAGTGACTATATAGGGTATTCTTCACCTCTTTTGTCACATGCGCAAACCAATAGAAGAATTTACAAAGAAGTACATTTGTACCTCAAGTATTGATTTGAGTATACAAATACATCATGAGCCACCACACCCTTTTCATTTTCTATCCAAGGCTATTCCATAGCCTAGCGTATCGTTTTTATTTCATAAAAACTATTCTCCGATTTATATCATCTACTTATGTTTATAAAGTCCCCTCGTGTTTTCTAGTTACAGTTTTAAGGGCTTGCAGATTAACAATCTGATTTAACATATGAGCTTAGTGGCTTGGCAAACCTCTAGAATCGGTAAAAAAATCTCTAAGTATAATGTGTATAACCAGACCTGATATACAACATATACTGAAAATTAGGTTGGAATCTGACAGACAGTTGTGAAGGAGTCAAAGATTAAAAAAACCCAATTAACAAATGAGCTATTTTGGCTCTGTTAACCTCTTAAATCTGTAAAATCAACATTTTAAATATCGGGTGCGCAACTATATCATGTAATCAATGTATTCTGAAAGGCTGGTTGGAATATGATATACAGTTTTGAAGGAGTTCCACATAAACTGTATGTAATGTATAGTCCCTGTACTGGGACTAATATAACAGGGATTTGAAACATTCACATTTCTTACAATTTCGGTGTCTCGGCAGATTTACCTGTAAATCGTCGTATTTTTTAGCATTTCTCTGTTGAAACATAGGAAAGTTTTAGTACACTTTACAGCTACATTTTTCCACGGATTTTAATACAAAGAACACCATTTTACAGAAAAAAGATTGCTGAAAATCATAGTATATTTTTTGTAAAATAAATTTATTCCAAAGTACACAAACTTTGCTCTTAAACTTGGATAATTTTGAATTTTTTAGAAATATATGATTGAAAAGATGAAACTTCAATGCGAATCATCAGACCTGTCAAGTCTCACGCTTTCGGCGTGAGAGTCACGCTTTTCAACACAAAATCATGCTCTCACGCTCACCCCTTTCAATGTCACGCTTTTTAACTTTCCAGAAAAGAATATATTACAAGTAGAAAAACAACCTTTTCATAATAAGAAAAGCCAGAAATAAAGGGATGTTCTGCACATTCTTACATAATACTTGTTCATTTTCTACTAATGACCCTGAAGTAAAACATTTTTTCAATGGAAATCACAGATATGAAAGCTTATTTTTTATTTTCCCTTTTAATGAAAAATTTGGTTTCAAATTCCTTGCTATTACTATCTGAAATGCTCTCAGAATACACCAATTTGCGTCTCTGAAAAAAAATATTTTGGCTATTCCCCCCTACCCATTCCGTCTCACTCTTGGAACCCAAACCCCCTTGACAGCTCTGAATCATGGTATATTTTTCTTTAAATTTAGTTGAAAATTTAGTTGTAAAATACACAGGGAAAAGTTTAGGTTTTGAACTCAAAAATTTATTTCTAAAAATTGCATGAGCGTGGTCACATCAGTCAAAATTTATCAGCACTGTTAAAAATATTTCCTGCATTAATTATATTTGACTATAAACCCAATACAAAGAGCTTTATACTGATAAAATTTCG
>MJUU01001678.1:22179-38429 GCA_002080025.1 Modiolus philippinarum
TGTCCTATTTATTTTACTTTAGAGGAACTTTATAATGATCTCTGGAATCTGGATACATATTTAAGGGGGATTTGTTGTCTGAGAAAAAGAACCTGTGAAATTTTTACCTGTTTTTATGAGTAGTACTAGAAAAGATTTAAAGAGTGGGTAGTTTCCTGACGTGATAAAACAGGAGAAACTGATATGAATATTTGGCACTTTGATTGCCCGGTTTGATTGATAATTATTGTTTACCTGCAGAAGTGCCATTTTTGTTTGATCTAGTAGCTGATGTTATAAAGCTAGCGCTATGGTTAACAATAATAGAATGTCTTTTCACAATTTCATGTAAAAATCTGTATTTTGTAAAAGAAAGTGTCGGAGGCATCCTTACTTTCGATTTGTAGGTTATGCGTAAACACGCATGTCGAAATGCAAACCGGAAGTTGCATGTGGCTAAAATGAAAGTAGTCTGTTGCAATCGTGAATGGTTCTTCGAAAATTATTAGTACTTGATAGTTTATAAAAAAAAAGCATGATTCTTCGAAAATTAGTACTTGAGAGTTTAGTGAAAAACGCAAACAACAGAACAATAAGAGATTTGTCTACCCTCAGTTATCGGAACTTCACATTATTAACATGTCGTTCTTCAGTTTCACCATTCAACAACAAATGTAATTTTCAAAGTCATGATTCAGAATTGTTGAATATAACACAGAATAATTCCAATGTTTATGAATTTAAGTTTTTAGGAAGACATTTATGTACTAAAATTAATGGTTATGATGAGAAAAATTCATCCAAACAGCCAATAGGTCAGCTAGAGGGGAAACTAATGATGTCGTATACATGTAAAGTTTGTAGAACAAAAAACACAGAAACATTTTCCAAACAAGCATATACACAAGGTGTTGTGATTGTTACTTGCAGAGGATGTAAGGGAAATCACCTTATTGCTGATCACCTTGGATGGTTTCAGGGTGTTGAAGGAAAGTAAGTTCAGTTTGACACACCAGTCATTCAACAGAAATTGCAAGATTATACTCCTAAAACATGTCACCACCATTTTTCGCAGATACCAATCAAGGATCCACAGGGTGCATAATGACATTAAAACATACATTCTATTATTGAGTTACACACAGACAAACAAAGCACAATACAATATTCATAAGAATATATATATATATGATAAATAAATTGAAATGTTATTTGGCAGTGCAGCTCAGGCAAATATCAGAGGGATAAGAATTCAGATTGAATGTGGTAAATATATCATGTTTATATAATTGCAATACTGCAAAAGACACCAGGGGACATTGTAAGCGTACTTTCTTTCCGGTGTGCAGAATTTCCAGGTATATATTTCTACCTTACTGTTTATTCCGTCACGGTCAGTACTCCATTTTGATTGGTCAATTACCGCTAGATGTTGTGGATATTCTACAATAGTGCATTTTATCCAAAGGAAGGAATTCACTGCCGGAATGAATCAACTGTTACAACATTGCCCAAGAATCACTTTGATTCACCCCATGTCTGATCCAAGAATGCAATTAATTACATGTGTCATACATACATATATATATATATAACATATATAAACTTCAAAATGAACTAAGTAAATAGCACATAAAATAACAGTTGGTATTTCGAGACCTGACCAGCTCTTCATCAAAACACAATATGATCTAGCACAACGGTTGTATTGGTGTTGTTGCTTTATATTAAAATAATAATTATGGCGGGTTTCCTGGCTCTTTAACATATTATATTTGCAATTCTTCAATGAACATACCAATATTCCTAAAGTAACACATATACATGTAACAAGTCCTTCTAAACTCCTGTCTTTTATTTGCCAATCAACTAATCAAGATTCTATAGAAATTCTATTGTATACCAATTTGTACTGCCTGAAGGGGTTTACCTTGATACTCCAGTAATGACAAATTGGTATACAAAAGAATTCTATAGAATCTTGATTGGTTGATTGACAAAGAAAAGATAGGAGTTTTGAAGGAGTTTTTATAGGTGTTACTTGAGGAATATTGGTATGTTCATTGAAGAATTGCAAATATAATACGTTATTGAGCCAGGAAATCCGCCATAAAAAATTTTAAAAGTTTAGCACAATTGCTTAGCTGCAGGAGAAACCAACATGACCAAGGAACGATGCCTGTTGCAGTTCACAGCAGGCCACATTCCTCCTGGTTTCTGAAATATAATATAGCACAATTACAAAAAAAAATAATTACCGGTAAAAAATTTTAAAAGTTTAGTACAATTACTTAACTGCAGGGGACACCAACATGACCAAGGAACAATGCTCTAGGACATGCAACCTTCTGAAGTTCACAGCAGGCCACATTCCTCCTTGTGTCTGATGCAGATGAGCAAGTATAATGTAGCACAATTACAAACAAAAAAATAATAAAAAAAGTTTAGCACAATTGCTTAACTGCAGGAGACCCTCAAGGACATGCAACCTGTTGCAGTTCTCAGCAGGCCACATTCCTCCTCATGTCTGAAGCAGATGAGCAAGTATAATGCAGCACAATCACAAAAAAAAGTTACTTACAGTGTTTTAACATGGATAAATTTACAAATATATCTAATATGAAAAAGAAAGGAAATGTGGTAAATGTCAGGGAGACAACATCCCATATCCAGGTTTAAACGACCCAAAACAAAAATTCCTAAGTATGACTTTGCTTTCACAGTTAAGTTACCAAACAAATTTTTCCCTTAAAAATACAAAGTGCTATAACCGTTGCACTTTGCAGGTTTTTTAAAGAACCCTGACAGGACTATTAAAACCCTACTGACATTTAAGAGATTTACATTTCATTTTAGTCAACAGTGATGCAATAAATGCTAAAAAACCTGTCAACTTTCAATATCACCAATTGTTTGTCTCTATACAGGCATCAATTTAAAAGTAACTTGTATTAATTCAATAACAAATCAATTCCACTGAAAAGTTCAGGGACAAAATTCCCAATATTTGTAAAGTGGACACCTGGGCCCCTGCCAAACAAAATTCAGTAGCCCAGCACTATCCTGTCAACCAAAATTTCAGGAAATTTCAGCAGCAACCTGGGCTACTGGTTTTAAAATTTAAGTCGCCCAGGTTAAATTTTAGGGGCCTTGGGCTACTGGGACCCTGGTAATTTGCATCCCTGTAAGTTACTGAATGACATAAATAAAAATAAGATGATGCACATTCTACTTGATTTTAAATATCTGACATAATAATAATCTTTGTCATCATTTAAGTCTAAACCTCTGTTACTATATGTATACCCAAGTACATTTTCAACTGCGTAAATAGACTATTCGATAAACATGAACTTATATAAAGCAATGCTATTATGCAGTATCCAAAAATTTAAGTGTGGGTGTTCAATGAAAATTTTCAAATATGGTGTGCTGAATCTGGCATAAATGGTACTCCCTACTTTGAAGATATTAAGGTGGTTCCAGTGTTTAAAACTGTCCATCCATCTTGTGCATGTGATGAAAATTAGAATTTGCCATCAAATGTTGTAAAAATGATTTTGAATACTTCATTGGTAATAGGTAAAATCAAATAAGCAAAATATTTTATTTTTGAAAAACTCTCATTTTATTAAGGGGAGATAATTCTACAGGAATAATAAGCTGAAAATCACATTTTCACATTTTTTTTTTTCAAAAATGATCAGTGACCCCAATTTTTTATTTCATATTTCCAAAGTTATTTCTTTAACACAGTTTATACTAAATTGTCACCAAAATCTATTGTTTTATTCATATAAAAATCATAAAAAAGTATCAGTGAGTATTTTCTCCCTATAGAGACTATTTAACATGATTAAAAAGCTCAAAATCTTGCTATTTTCAGAAGCCTCTCCCGGAAAAACCAGTTTGGTGACCTATTGATTTCTTACCGAAAATTTGAAGTGCAATTTATAAACTTTCAATCACAGAAAAACAAGAAAAAGCTATCGTTTTGTTTTTAATACCCTGACCACCTTAACTTCTGTGAGTACATTTTTTAGAATTCAACACTTGTCTTTCTCAATTATTTGCCAGAAGACTGATCATGATATATTAGTATCTCTTGATGAATGAAAATTATTGCAAATCTGGGGTTTGAAAGTTACTTATAAAATTTTTGTGATCACAAAACTTACTATTTCCATAACTTCCGTGATGTTTAACTTCTGATACATTTAGATTACAGTTCAATATGACTAAAAGATGAAACAGGTAGCTCTTATGGTCAATTTGTGTTGACTTTTTGATAGTTGGCGACCAACAAATCAGAAATATGAAAAAGTACCCGTAGAGCTAAGGTTCCAGAACTGACACTCAATATTACATAGCTACATTTATATGAATCAGTATGTCAAGATCAAAATGTTCAGTGTGTCAAGATCAAAATGTTCAGTGTGTCAAGATCAAAATGTTCAGTATGTCGATCAAGATCAAAATGTTCAGTATGTCAAGACAAATGTTCAGTATGTCAAGATCAAAATGTGTCAAGATCAATATGTTCAGTATGTATGTCAAGATCAATATGTTCAGCATGTCAAGATCAATATGTTCAGTATGCATGTCAAGATCAATATGTTCAGTATGTCAAGATTACCCACGTCAAAAATTTTGAAGAAAATCTGAATGGTGAATGAAAGGATATGGAGTAAATGCACATGAGACAAAGTCTCTACAAATACATGGTAAAAACAAGCAAAAGAACAACGCTTTTTTGTTGTTCTTCATCTTGAAGTCACCATGAGGCCTTCAACAATGAGCTTTGCTCATACCTCATAGTAAGTTTAAGACGGCCCCTAGCACCGGTTTGAGTAGAATTCTTTGCTAATTGTCAAACAACGCTACATCCATGTCTTTTCTGGTCACCGATGTGGGATTATAAACAAACATTAAATAAATACAGATTAAAACATGGGCATTTCCATATTGGCCTGGTTATCATCCCGAGACACCCATATTGGCCAGAGACGAAGTCGAGGGACAATATGGGTCGAGGGATGATAATCAGGTCAATATGGAAATGCACATGTATTAAACTTTTTATTACATACTTCTGACGATTAGAAATGCCAGGCCGATATGGACCGGAAGTCGTTTATTTGCCCAGGCCAATATGGACCGGAAGTCGTTTATTTTGTCTGAGATGCACGAGGAGCATAAAATAACCTATTATTTTCCTGGGGTGTGAAAATATGGATAGTTTACTTCCGGTCATATTGATCATGCAAAAACGCTTTTATTTCTACTAAGTATGTAATAAACATTAATTAATATCTATATAGGAGTAATTGCTCTTTATTGGTAAAATTTTTTGCAAGTTTATCAATTTAACCTTATGTTTCAAAAGCGATTTGAGATAGAGGTAAAGTTTTAAATGCAAAATATTCAGTAATTGTCGTCAAGGACTACATTTTTTCTTCATGATGGAAGTTGTCTACCTCATCCAAGAAGGCTGCTAGTTTGAAACTTAGGCTGTCCTAAATTAATACTATGTTTAATGTCAACTTAAGACTTCAAAACCTTAGAGGAAAGGAGGAAGAGAAAGAACAAACAAAAATTTAACAAAAACAATGCAATTATCTTTCACAATTTTAATGCATGTATATGCTTTAGAACAGATTTAACACCTCCATTTTAAATTTTTGACTGACAATAAACTGTTCATTTCACTTTCTTTTGAAAGTCTTTCATCAATTCTAAACTTGACAGATATTCATGTATAAATGACTGATATCACCCGCAACCCCAAGAATCCTTTAGCTCCTCTTAGAATACCTGGCCAATATGAACTATACTTGGTTATATCTATCCAGTTGGTCCCCTTTGAAAAATGTGTCTGGCAAGTCCCCCTCATATCCAAGATGGCCACCAGATTGGAACATATTTTAACATTGAAATATATTGGGAAACACATTCAAAGACCTCTTCCTCTGAAACTACTTGGTTAATTGCAACTGTAAATCATGTTAATTGGAATCAAACTTGGTCATGATAGCCCTAGGGTGGTCCTCTTTAAACAAGATACATGTATGTCTGACAAGTGTGCAATCAAAGATGGCTGCCAGCAGAGGAACTTAGTTTAACATATATGACCCTATGTGAAAACACATTCAAAGGTTGTCTCCTCTGGAACTACTTAGCAAATTGGAACCAATCCTGGTCACAACAGTCCTTCATTGGCTGTCATTGAAAAATGTGCCCGGTTAGTTCGAGTCATATCGGCAGGGAATGAAGTTTAACATTGGACCCTTTGGGAAAACGCATTCAAAGATCGCTGAAACTATACTTCGCCAATTGGAACCCAACTTGGCCAAAATAGTCCTTAGGCTGTCCCTTGTAAAAAAAAAAGTTTTGCATGTTATACTAGATGGTCACAAGTAGGAAACATAGTTTAACATTATACCTTATGGGAAATCATGTCTAGAGATCTTATTAATCTCTTGAAAGTAGTATTCTGCAAGCGAATCTGAGCTTGACCTCTTTTTAGAATAAAATTTTATCAGCTACTGGACCATACGGAGTCAGATAAGCAATTCGGCACTTGCTTTTTTCCAAAAGTGTTTGGTCCAAAACCCCCAAAATTTCAATTTTTTTAACTTGTCAAGGGTGACATTCCAGAATAACTTAGACCTGTAGCCCACACACTTAAGTAAGCATGAGTGGTGATGGAAAAATGCATAAAAAGTTTGAAGTGTTTCGTAATTTCAGAAACCTCAAAATTTTAAAAGTTTTAAAAAGTTCAAGGGGGATAACTCCAAAGTCATTGGAACCTCTTAATCCCAAATTGAAAATGGCTAACAACTTACATACCAAGCTGTTTGTAATTTCATTAACAAGTTATTGGCCAAAAACCCCAACCATTGCAAATTTTCAAATGTTCAAGATGGATTACTCCAGAACTACATCCCAGAGCTGAACTTGGTCTGTACATGTGTTTTTGGTAAACAAATGGCATATTTTAAGCAATTTCATTCACAATTATTTGGCTTGAAAATGCCAAATTTGAAGATTTTCAAAATGTTAAAGGGGGATAATTCCAAAACCACTATAACGCTAACCTGAACTTGGCCAGAGTTTTGTGGTAAACAACTTTTATACAAAGTCAAAGACTATGCAATTACATTCTCAATTTATTGGCCAGGAGCCTCTAAATTGCATAAGCATTGAAAAGAAATAAATATTTCAGAAATTTTGCCACAGAGAATCAATGATTTAGGGGAGATAGTTATTTGCCTGTCTGCAAATACAAGTACTTTTGAACACAGGGCACATCTTTTTGATGGCAAGTGATAAAATGTATAGCGTTCATATTTCGCATGTAAGTTTCCTTGTTACAAAACCTTTGAACGTGTTCAATAAGACCTCATAACCTTGATCTTGGCATACATGTATAAACATAAATTATTTGTTGAAAAACAGTCTGAATGGTCTTTCTTCAAAGGGAGATTTCCCTATTAGTATTGTGAGTGGTGCTGAAAATTTCAAAGGGTAAAAGTGTTTTACAAATCACATTCTTTAACAGATTGCAGTGGGTCTCAATGGGGTATAAGCAGGAAGTGGGGTTGGCCTTTTTAAGCAAGAAGGAAACATGATCATGAAAAGAGAGTCCAATTGTAAGTGAAAATGGGAAAGGTTGACAGCAAGATATGTACCATTTTGTGTGTTTTAGCATTCATTTAAATAACACTTATTCAAATTTCAGTGGCTGACATGCTGCAGTAGTATCATGCTGTGTTTGGCGTAGCTATTTATTGTCAAATATTGTTATTGTCTATGTCACTTTAGATTTTAATTCTTTCATTTCAGAACTATTGAAGAAATTTTAGCCAGTAAAGGAGAAAATGTTCAGCGAATTACTGTGGATGGTAACTTGGAGTTGCTTCCGAAATCTGAAGTAGAGAAAGAAGAGTGACATTTTTACGAAGTAGTTCAGACATCTTTCATCATACTTATACTGTTTGATTATATCGAGGATTCAACCAGACACTTCAGAGAGAATATTAACAAGAAAATTGACACAATTCCTTTTAAACAATAAGTTACTTTTTCATTGGAACTTAAAACAGTGTAATATATACTATAGGATTGAACAATATTACTATTATCTGATTATAGCTGGTGTCTTCAAACTAGCAAATTCAATACACAAAGTAAAAACATCAACCTATTATTCATGTCAAAGAGATTTATATATAATTAAAAAAAATTATGTGATAAAAAAAATATGTTTCCACCTCTAAAAGGATTGTTGACCATGACCGCTATGACAAGTTAAACATATATATATATGTCCTGTAGTCAGAATGCATATGCTTGACCTGTTTTCACAGAGTTACATAATGTATAACCCTAATTATACCCCAACACACATAGATGCAAGGTATTATGTGATACCCTCAGTCGTGTGCAAGGTATTATGTGATACCCTCAGTCGTGTGTCTGTCAGTCGGTCTGTCTGTATATCTGTCACCCCCCCCCCCCCCCCCCCNCGTTTCTGACTGATGTGAACCAAAAAACATAGTTAAAGGGAAAGTTCACTCAAAAAATTAAATTTGATATGTTATTCAAACATGTATTTTAAATCGTTGTTGCCGTGACCCGTTTCCAGATCTTAAGTGGTTATTCTATAATTTGTGTTTTTGTATCAAAATTTTAACAAGCAGGGGGCTGCCATATTGACTTCTTCCGGTACCTTATATAAGGCTTCCGGTACCTTATATAATATGATTTGATTGGTCAATACTCGATATCCACATACCATATAGGAAAAATAAATTACAATGTATGCTATCAATTTACGTCGATCAAAGCATGAACATGAAGTCAGAAAAAAACTATTAATTATCCGAATTTCGAGTTTCTATTAGTGTTAAAGAAACTAAACCTTTTTTATAAGAATTTAAATTTCATGCATACGTTAAGTGTACTCCTTTCAAAAACGAATGTGCCACGTGTGGATATTCACGGTTAAGAAACTCTTACACTTCTTTGTTGACAAAACTTAATTCTATAACATGTTACCTTGTTAATTGCAAGTAATACGTAAACAAATAATAAAACAAGAAATCTTCAATAAATCAGAGACATATTTGCCACACACGTGTTTTTTTTTAATCACTGATCTTTTGTACAGTACACTTCATGTACAATATAATCCTTAGTCACCTGTAACGATGTTTATTGTGGTTTGTTTATTCCCACCAAAACTTACCTCACCTTCGCTAGGTGTGGCACACGCCTGTGCACGTATTGTAATCATAAAATTAACCGCAAGTGACTTTAAGATATTTACAAGTTATAGAATACAAACGGTGTTATTGCTTTGTTTGCATTATAGTCTAAAAAGAAGGTGTTTAACCAAACTAATATGAACTAAACAAACGCAAAATTATTATTCATTTATATACTGTATAATTATGTATTCCACAGAAAAAAATACGAACATTTTGCTGATTTCCGAACAATCAACTGCAGCTTCAAAGAAGATTAAAAACCTTTTGCACTCATTTCTCGGCTGTAAGCTTGAGATCCGACATCCATGGATATAATAAGATATGTTGTATTATCATATTTTCTCTTTTATCCGCTTTCACAACATGTATCAAGAATATATCAAGCATTTTTGAACTATCTGTTTTCAAACCTATTAGACAAGTGTAACAGTGTATTTATTTCACGACAAATAATCTTTCCAGAATACATGAACTACTCTTGAATATTTAAGCCGAAATTAAAATACCTTATGTTACGGAATAAAGTACACGTCTAGTACTAGTAACTAGTTTATCACTAATATAATAAAAAATGGAAGGTATGCACACGTGGGTATGCACTAGGAGTTGCTTACACAAGTTCCCCTTACTTCTGACAGAGACATATAAAATGGTTCTGTATGTCTCTGCTTCTGATAAGACTGACACGTATAGTCAAGTAACATGATTTTAACATAAATGGGATAAACAAAAGTCAATTTACCAACCCGAATACATATATCTTTATTATCAATAAACACAATTTCAATCTGGGACTAGATTAAATTTTAGCTTCAATGGACAGTAGACCCAAGAAAGTAGGTTAAATCCCTTGTTTTGTTGAACAAAATATGTCAGTTTGTTCCTTGCATATTTTCTTCATATCCTCTCTATTCCGTATAGTTACTAGAGCTGAAATATTGAATTTGATTTTGAAAGTGTACCCGAAGAAAACTTCAAGTGAGGAATTCTTGTTATTTTATTTTCAAACTTATTTGAGCCCCCAAAACAATACATGTATAGTAAGGCGTTTTTTGTAATTTGCGTAAGCCGACAGCTCTGCCCTGAAGAGAGTGACGCGTGCGTATATTGAGACGACAGTGAAATATACACAGACAGAATGTTTTACGACTGTGTTACAATATACAATCACCTCATGCAGGTAGTCACACAAATTAAAAGTTATAAATATATATATATATATCACATCTCCCGGAAATTACGGTAACAGAGATGGTTTAGCAATACAGTAGATTCCACTTAATTGCAAACCTATTAATTGCAAAATCCTCTTAATTGCAAAATAAGTTCAAACACCAATCCATTTACCATTTAATCAATGTTAAATTGTCCTGTTAATTGCAAACAATTTAAAGCAAAATTCCTGTTAATTGCAAAGAAAATTTTTGTACAGATGTGTAATATTTGCAAATCTTGACAACAAGGGCAACATTTCAATACAGAACACTTATTTTGGGAGTGTTTTAGTTATCATTTAAGTAAAATTCATTTTCACATATTGTTATTTTTCCAATTTTGATTAGAGAAACTTTTAATATCTTAATCATTATGAAAACACTGTCAGCCATTTTGTCAATAATCAATAAATATGAGTGCAGATACTTAAGATCAAAGACATAATTACATTGTCTGACCACAAACTAATTAGTATTTATCAATTTACATTTGTAAAAATCAATAAATTATACAATTTAAATTTGAACAGGGCAGCTGACTAATAAAGGAAACTGCACAATGCATTTCTTATATACATTTTATGCTATCTCTGTTTTTAGATTTTTAACAAATTTCTTCAAAAGAAAATTAAAGAAATTGAGAAAAAAAAAGATAATTTTCCTTATTCATATTTCATATATTTATGCCAAAAAGTAAATTCAATAAATTTTATTCACAAAATATATGCAAAACCTTTTTTTTTGGGTCAAAGGGTTGCCATCCATTTCACATTTGCTGGTTGGGGAGCATTTCTGTTAATTGCAAATTCCTGTTAATTGCAAAATTTTCTCTGACAAATTGACTTTGCAATTAAGAGGAATCCACTGTACAATAAATATTATTCTACTTACAGGATTTATTTATTCTTTTTAGCAATAGCATGGGTTATTTTGTTTAGGAAAGAATTCTTTTGAATTCTGGGTTAATTGCGCAAAAGTGATGAAAATGAAGAAAAAAACTAAAAGCAGATATCAAGAGATTATTTTCAGAATTTCTATGTCCTTATTAATATGAGAACGAAAATAATAAAACGATCACCTATTCAGATGCTAAAAAATAAGCAAAATATCTGTTTGATTTTTTATCACACAGGTAGGAGATTTTTGAAAAATAAGAAAACCTTACCAGTACAACGAAACTGTGGTGCGAAAATTTACTTAGAAATCCCGCATGGTAACACAATGTTATTATCACTTTTCCGCAGTATACACGTCGTACAGCGGTAATTAGATGTTTTGATATCGATTGTGTCACCACCTATGTAAACATGGCGGACTCCCAGTAGTAATTTCTTGACATTTCTAAGTTCGTTTTTTGACTTTATAGATAAAGATATACCTTTTTGTCGAGGTATCATGGATGTTTGACATGTAAATAACAGAATATCAAATTTTGATTTTTGACTGAACTTTCCCTTTAAGGTGTTCAAATTTGGTATGTGTATAAGTTGTTTACCACAAAACTCAGACAAAGTTTGATTGTGGGTTCAGATGTCTTAGGTGTTCTGGAGTTATGACCCTTGAAACTTTGAAATTTTGCGATTAATGGAAATTAAAGTGGTTTAAATGATTTTCCTGCATGTTCATATGTAAAAATTTGACAACTGACTTACTGGTAATGTCACATCAAATGTCTAAAGTCTATTTTTGAATTAATTTTGACCTTTTAGAATAAAGAAAAAAGAACAAACAATTATTGTATGATTTTACTGGTAATAAATAGTTTTACAAAATCGTATAGATACCAGTTAATTCACCTGAAGGAGTTTACCTTGATATGCTAGTGATGACATTTTTGTAGTATTTATAGGACTATGATAGTTTAATTTATAGACAAAAGAGAGTTGTTATACCGGTAGATATTATTAGAAGAATATAGGCATATTAATAGAAGAATGATACATGTATGTTATTGATCTGGGAAATCTACCATTAATAGTGATACGTAGCATCAGACTTTAATGAGAAACATCGGTCAGTTATCTCCCTGTATCAAGTTAGTTGTATATGGTCAAAGTGGAGATAATTTAATATCAAAAGAGGCTATTGATGTGCTCATTTAAATTATCTCCACTTTAACCATATATAAATAACTTGGTGCAGGGCAATAACTGACCATGTCTATCTAGTCTCAAAATTTAATATGTTGAAACTCAGTTGTGAATTTTGATTACAAGAGGTCCAATCTTGTGGAGTGGTCATAAAACTAGCTTCCATTTTAAATGTTCTGGTTTATTCTGTTGCAAAACATCAAAATATTAAACAATACAGGCACTATCTCATATACAACATTCAGTCAAGTCCAAATCTTCATCAGAACATTCAATCACAATCACACGATTTCACAAACAAGAACATAAAAGTATGGGAAAAACAATAACGTCAAAATGCATAAAACAAAAGTAAAGGCATATCAGACATGAAGAAAAATTACTGTTGTTTTTACAACAAAACTCATACAAAATCACTAAAAAAACAAATACAAAATATACAGATGTACACAAGTATATAGATCTGGTTAAAGATTGAAAAAAAGATTGAAGGTCAAATTTGTACAATCTGAATATTTTCTGAAAGTACTTTTCATAATTTTGAAAGGTACATATCAAAAATGAAATATATAACTTAAGAAATAAATTCTCAGACCCCCCCATAAAAAAATTGAAAATGCCCTCAATGTAAAGTCATATATACAAATACAGTACCTAATTGAAATTCATCTTTAACAAGAAATTAACCAAATATGAAATAGTTAAACTTAGAAAGACTACTCTCATAGATAATGTTAAGGATGTTCGCTGTTCAATTCTAAAATAACAAGGATTTTAATTAAATGTGATTTTTGGTTAGAAAATTGAAAAAGAAGTAATTCAGGCCAAAAAAATTGATAGGTTACCGATGTAATTTTTGAGATACAAGTGTTTCAAAAAATGGCGGGAAACTGAACTCCTCTGTATTTTTCATAGGTTTAACATGAGCAATGTTTATTCAATAATGAATGTGGCAAAATAACACCAATTGAATAAAATTTTGTCAGAATGCATCAAAAGATGTATAAAATGAAATTATGGAAAAAATTTAGGGGGTCACCAGGCAAAAAGTAATAAAGCTTTTAAATAGATAAAACCAGAGAAATCCGAAAATCTGACAGGAATACATAAACATGACCAGCGAACATCCTTAAAATTAGAATAAACTGCTGTCAACATGGTCAGTTAGAATGTTTACAAGTATATGGTAGCTACAGAAATTATTATATTATTATAAGCATGTCATATACCAATGAAGTTATTAACACTCTTTTTTCATACTCCCTCTACAAACAAATGTCAAAGTTTGGGGGTATTTAGAAATCACCCTGTCTTTCTGTCCATCTGTCTGTTTGTCTCTCCCTGTACCTTGTCAGTATACCTACTCCTATTTATAACAGCTGCTTGATTTTTGATGAATTTTTTTACAGTTGTAGTATACTGCCTGAAGATGTGCTTGTAAAAAATATAGTTGCTGTCCAAAATTTTGAAGGGGAGATACTTTTTCATGTTTTCTGAAAAAAAGGTAGAATAACCTTGTTGTTGCATTTCCTCTTAAATGGCTGCTTGGATTATGTTGAATTATTATTATTAATTCCTGCAAAGTTCCGCCTAAGGATTCATTCTAATTCCTTTCCGTCTAAGAAATCTTAATTCCCTCTCAGAGGCAGAATTTCAATCTGTTTAGTTAGGCAGACTAATTTTCATATTCCACCTTGAAATACTGCCTGGATTCCTCCTAAAAACTTGTGTTCCCAGTTAAAAAGTTCTCAAGTGGAATCAGCCTTAAATTTCTGCCCGGAATCCGTCCAAAGCAGATTTTTTTTGTTCAGAAATGTTGCACATTTGTAGCATACTAGCTGAAGATTTGCACGAAGTTATATGGTTGCTGCACAAAATTTTTAAAAAGAGATGATTCAATTTCAAATGAGGGTCGTACCGGGCACTGGCGTATGAGAAATAAAATGTCAAAACCAATGCATTTGTACTAACAATTCATTAAATTATCTAATTGGTTCTTGAATGTGCTCTATATTTCCAATTCCGATTCAAAAATATGCCAAATTCCTTGTATTTCTATGAAAATGTTCAAAAGTAGCTTTACCATGACGTCAGAATACCTATTGTGACGTCATGGGTTCTAAATTATGTATTTTTTTCCTTTAATGGGATCTGAACTTTCAAACGAACATTAAAGAAAATCACAAAATTTAGGGCCAAATCAGCCCCTTATCACACCTTGTCCTTTGGTAGCATGATGCCTTTTTCGGTTTGCACAAAACACGATAACTACCGGCCAACATGGCAACCCGTGGAATAAAAAATGGCAAACACGCTGCACGAAAATAACCCTGTGCCACCCTCTTAAATATTTTCTGGAAAAAAGGGGGAGGTACAATGTATATCATTGTGTGCATTCTTGTATTTTGTCCTCACTTGTACTGTGTGCACACCTGTATTGTGTCCACACACACTTAGATTTGCACTTACGATATTGATTCAGGGTTCAATGAGCATGGGGTATTATATAGTTGTATAATTTTTGTTTTTATACGACCGCAAAAATTTTGCGGTCGTATTATGGTATGGCGCTGGCGTCGGCATCTGTGGACAGCATAACTTTGGTTCTAGTGAACGGATTGTTACCAAATTTTAGCATGATGTTTGTTGGCACAAGCTTAAGCCCGGGTTTTAATTACGCGTTCCCTGCCCAACCCGTTTTTGAAAAAGAGGCAAAAAAGGGGCCAAAAAGGGTTAAATTAGGTATTTTCGTGTCTGTTGACAGCATAACTTTGGTTCTAGTGGACGGATTGTTTTCAAATCTTAGTATGATGTTTCTTGGAACATTCTTGAGAAACGTTGTTTTTCTTTAGTTTTTGGCCCCATCCATTTCAGAATTAGGGGCCAAAAAAGGGTTAAATTGACTGTAGAATCTTTATTATTTATTGGATTTTGGTGGGGTTTGTTTCAGTGTGCTCCTGAGGAAATTTCCAATCTGGAGTATGCCAACGGATTTCAGGTAGCATGTACCACTCACGAGATAAATGGGGCCCAACAGGGGCTAATCTCAAAAAAATTATTTTTTTTATTAAGTCCAATTTTGATGCAGTTTTTTTCAATGGATTCCTTGTGAAAAATTAATATTGAACTCAGCTATTAGATTTTTGGTAACTTGTTTCCTTTCCCAGCTATAAGGGGCAGAAGGGGCCAAAATTGTGAATTTGCAGATAATGTAGAATTGCTATTTTTCAATGGGATTTTTCTCTTTGGATTCCCCTTGATCTCAGCTTTCAGAGGTATGTCAACAGATTTGGCGTAGCTCTTACCGTTTCCGAGCTACTAGGGGTCAAAGGGGCCAAAATTGCAATTTTTCTAAATATGTCAAATCTTTATTTTTCATCGGATTTCCGTGGGATTTTTTTCTTTGAATTCCTCTTGATCTAAGCTTTCAGACGTATGTTAACGGATTTTGCGCGGCATATACCGTTTCCCAGCTACAAGGGGCCAAAGGGGCAAAAATTGCAATTTTTCTAAATATGTCAAATCTTTATTTTTCATCGGATTTTGATGGGATGTTTTTCTTTGGATTCCTCTTGATCTAAGTTTTCAGTAGTATGCCAAAAATTTGGCGTAGCTTTTACCTTTTCCGAGCTACAAAGGGTCAAAGGGGCCAAAATTGCAATTTTTCTAAATATGTCAAATCTTTATTTTTCATC
>MJUU01001679.1:0-12401 GCA_002080025.1 Modiolus philippinarum
GAAGAAATGTTCGTTTTCTTTGTGTATACGGTGCTCTTTGAATAAAATGAAATACTTTAGCCATCAAGAAGGTTTTGCTCTGTTTATCATCTGTTTATGACATCACTAGTATGTACCTATGAATGTTTATTCTTCGATGAAACTCAGTGGTATCTCTACAATTTAGTTTGAAGCGGATGATGGTGTGAATTTTCATCTTTTCACATAGTTTAAGACCCCGATTGTTAGGAAAAGGGACCTAGAATAAATCTTTATATTATGCTCTATTCACTCTAACAATATAAAACCTGATACTAGTACTTAACAGACAATTTTTTATTTACTACTGATAATAAAGTACACGGAACATGCCTTCCACGCCATTCTATTTCTGAATGATAGAAACATACTTCAATCTGTCCTTCATTTCCAGATTTCAAAAATACTTTTGATGGAAACTGATAACTATAATGATAAGTGTTGGACATGTTTTAGCAATTGACTTAACTATACAGATACGACAAGGTGGCGATATGATTTTTACAAGGTACATGGCCCTATTTGTGCCTGGGTCATCGTCATTCAATAAATAAAAATGTAAAAGTGATCTATATGACTGACCAGACAGTATATTTATAAAGCAATAAAATAACAATATGCATTTGAAGGTGTCAAGATTTATGTTTTATGACCAGTCGCCCGGATTTATACGTGTTTGTTTCGGGGAAGTCCCCAGACAATAAATGGACAAAACTCATTATTTTTCAGTTTCATCATTGTAACCTAAGCTTGTCTTGTTGTTTATGAAAATGCTTCTTTTCTTTTGGGGGAGAAGTTTTGAATCTGGTAGTATTGGTTATCTGAAAAGTGTTGTCTTGACAAAGAACGTTCTAAGAAACTCATGCGTATATCAAATTATATACTCTGTGTTGAAAAAAAAACAAATTTTAAAGATAATGCTTTTCCAACTATAAAATTACTTTGGAATTGGTTTGCTTTTAGATCGTCCATCCAAGAAAGCTCTTCTTTGATTTACGTTATCTGGTTTTAGATCTTGCACTGATTAGACGAGAAGTATCGAGTGTGTCAAGAATTTATGAATATAAACCAGTTTTGTACTTCACAGATCTTCTTTGTTTTTCAAGATTAAAGTTAATTACTTATATGAATGTGTATTTCTATTGTTTGATGCCAATGTTATAAACAAAAATATTAATTAACCCAGAGACAATTGAAGTCGATCATGCTTTAGATGAGACCATGGATATCCTTGCAGGAAAGTACCTATAGTTAGGACGATATATGGAATAACCTGAATTGGGACGACACAAGGATGCCGTAACCTGGCTTAGTCGTGACCGGGATTACCCCTGACTAAATTTTGCCTGGAACGACACTACGGATAAAGTGACTAAGTTCGTGGCTTGAGCCACATTAGGGATACAATGACCAAGGACTCATATTTGACGACAATGGATAACCAGAACAAGACGTAACTTAGACGACACTGGATAACCAGAACAAGACGTAACTTAGACGACACTGGATAACCAGAACAAGACGTAACTTAGACGACACTTTGGATTATCTTACCAAGTCTAAGCTTGGACGACACTAGAGATAACATGACCACCAAGTATAGCTCGGACGACATTGCAGCCGTAGCTGGGAACATGACCAAGCCATGGCTGGCACGACAAACCAACTTGTGACGGGGATTAAACATGGGTTTAACTCATCAAGTCTTTGCTGGGAAAAGACTAGAGAAAATTTGACTTGGCCGTTGTTTGGATCAGACTAGGGAGAATCTGGCTTTATCTTTGTAGTAACGATTATAAGATAACTTGACTAAGTTAGACCCTGGCAGGGATAAATATTACGTGTATGTCTGCGAATAAAAAATATGAGGCCGGGACGCGTCTTGCCACGGATATCCCTAAGTCGTGGAAGAGAAAAGATTACGAATAACGAAGATCAGTACACAATTTTAATGGTAGCCAGAAATCTCCCTACTTCTATTTTGTGACTTTACCGAATACTAATGACAATTTAATGACGTCAATTCTATATTGATAACAGGTTATTTTGCAATTCAAAGATACAATTTGTACATATCAGTATATATACTTGTACAAGTTATCTGTCACGGCATAATAATAAATATTACGTCATGAAAAGTTATGAATGAAACTTAGATAAAAGTTCTTTCGACATAGCTTTTTTTCATAAAATTTATTATTCATATAGTTAGGTGTAAACTTGGTGAGTCTAGATCTGGTAGGAATAGGAATATATTGGCGACGTAAAGTATTTTTGTCAGTTATTTAAAATGATATTTACTCAGTACAACTCGATACACACAGTGCACATTAATTACAATAAAAGACAGTATCATACTTGAAATTCAATAAAGCTTGAATTTGACCTTGATCTCTCCGACCATATATCAAAATAAATGATTTTCTTCTTCTTTTTTTTTTTTTTTTTGTTTGTAAGCTGACTACAAAAATCAGTAATTCTTTGTAATACTGTCATAAAATTGTTCTTACAACATAAAGATGACAAAGAAAGGTGACGAAATCATCTATCAATCTACACACATTTCATCGACACAATTATGCACACAGGTCTAGACTGACCAGAACAACCCCACACAAATCTACACAAATACTGAAAATCACATCTCAACACAAATATATATGCAGATTGACCATAAGAAAGCAACCATTTGATTTTTAGGGGGGGGGGGGGGNGAAAAAAAATCCAGGTTCAGAAATTTTGCGAAAAAAAATATCAGGACAGGAGGAAGCTAAAAAAAAATAACCAGGATGACATGCGATGTAAAATTTCTGCCTTAGACCGAAAAAAATGACAGGATTACTTCGAGTGAGAAAAAAATTGTTAGGCTAAAAAATTTGGCGAAAATAAAATCCAGAATCATATGTTCCTTCCTTGCACCCCCCTAAAAATCGAATGGTTGCTCCCTAACTCACCAACATCAATCTACACACATTTAACTGACCATAAAAGATTGACATAATCATGCACAAAGATCTAGACTGACCAGAACAACCCCAAACAGATGTACACAAATACTGGAAATCACATATTAACACAAATATATGCAGATTGACCATAATCTGCACACAAACTGGCCATATTCACCATTACTTCTCTACATGCAGTCTGACCATAACATACCGACAAATGGATCTACCGTTACACAGACTGGCTATAGCACACTGACAAATGTATATAAATACAGACTGACCATAATTCACCGACATCGAATCTGCACAGACCACCGATACCTGTCTACACATAGTCCGATCATATTACCGACACATGATCTACCGTGACTGGCTACAACACACCGACAGGTATCAACATACAGACTGACCATAACATACCGACACATGGATCTACCGTGACACAGTCTGGCTATAACACATCAAAACCAATCTACACACAAACTGGCCATAATTTACCGACAGTCGAATCTACACACATACTGCTGCCCATAACACATCGATACTAATCTGTACAGAGACTGACCCTAACTTATCGACACCAATCTACACACATACTGCTGGCCATAACACATCGATACTAATCTGTACAGAGACCGACCATAACTTACCGGCACCAATCTAAACACATACTGCTGCCCATAACACATCGATACTAATCTGTACAGAGACTGACCCTAACTTACCGACACCAATCTACACACATACTGCTAGCCATAACACATCGATACTAATCTGTACAGAGACTGACCCCAATCTAAACACATACTGCTGCCCATAACACATCGATACTAATCTGTACAGAGACCAACCCTAACTTACCGACACCAATCTATACACATACTGCTAGTCATAACACATCGATACTAATCTGTGCAGAGACTGACCCTAACTTACCGACACCAGACACCAATATAAACACATACTGCTGCCCATAACACATCGATACTAATCTCTAGAGAGACCGACCATAACTTACCGACACCAATCTACATACATACTGCTGGCTATAACACATCGATACTAATCTGTACAGATACTGACCATAACTTACCGACACCAATCTACACACAAACTGGCCATAATTCAACGACAGTCGAATCTACACACATACTGCTGGCCATAACACATCGATACTAATCTGTACAGAGACTGACCATAACTTATCGACACCAATCTACAGACATACTGGGCATAATTCACCGACACGTCTCTACACTGAGTCTGACCATAACATACCGACACATGGATCTACCGTGACACAGACTGGCTATAACACACCGACACGTATCTACATACAGACCGACCATAACTTACCGACACCAATCTACACACATACTGTTGGCCATAACACATCGATACTAATCTGTACAGAGACTGACCATAACTTACCAACACCAATCTACACACAAACTGGCCATAATTCACAGACACATCTCTATACGCAGTCTGACCGTAACATACCGACACATGGATGTACCGTGACACAGACTGGCTATAACATACCGACACGTATCTACATACAGACTGACCATAATTCATCGACACAGCTCTATACGCAGTCTGACCGTAACATACCGACACATGGATGTACCGTGACACAGACTGGCTATAAAATACCGACATGTATCTACATACAGACTGACCATAATTCATCGACACAGCTCTATACGCAGTCTGACCGTAACATACCGACACATGGATGTACCGTGACACAGACTGGCTATAACATACCGATACGTATCTACATACAGACCGACCATAACTTACCGACACCAATCTACACATATACTGTTGGCCATAACACATCGATACTAATCTGTACAGAGACTGACCATAACTTACCAACACCAATCTACACACAAACTGGCCATAATTCACAGACACATCTCTATACGCAGTCTGACCGTAACATACCGACACATGGATGTACCGTGACACAGACTGGCTATAACATACCGACACGTATCTACATACAGACTGACCATGATTCACCGTCACCCGAATCTACACACATGCTGCTGCCCATAACACATCGATTCTAATCTGTACAGTGACTGACTATAACACACCGATACTTGTCTACACACAGTCTGACTGTAACATACCGACACATGGATCTACCGTGACACAGACTGACCATAACACACCGATACTTGTCTACACACAGTCTGACTGTAACATACCGACACATGGATCTACCATGACACAGACTGGCTATAACACACCGATACTTGTCTACACACATACTGCTGGCTATAACACATCGATTCTAATCTGTACAGAGACTGACCATAACACACCGATACTTGTCTACACACAGTCTGACTGTAACATACCGACACATGGATCTACCGTGACACCGACTGGCTATAACACACCGACACAAATGCACATACAGACTGACCATAACATATCGACACGAATCTACACACAGACTAGCCATAACGCATCGATCCAAATCTACAAACAGAATAGCCATAGCTCACCGACACAAGGCTACAAACCAACTGATTATAATACACAGATCGGCAATAACACATCGCCACCAGTGTACACATAGTCTGGCAATTACTCACCGACACCAATTTGTACCAGGACTTGTCAGATTTACCATAAATCACTGATACCAGTCCAACATAAGTGTTCCATGATGCGCCGAAAGAAATCTACACAAAGACTGACTATAATACACCAAGGCCAATCTACACATAGACTGACCATAACAGATCATAACACACCGACACCAATTTCAACACGGAATGGCCATAGTCCCTGACACAAATTTACATTAAAACTGACTACAGTGGACGTATACATAACGGGGTCAATGACATCAGAGGCCTTGAACCAGAGTTTTGATTGAACGATTAATTAATTATTCAAGATTTTTAAGTAGTACACTCTAATATTATAGTAATATGGCCATTTTAAAATGCTCTTTACTTTGACACCGAAGAACTCAACAAAACATTTCACTCGTCAAGTCGGTAGAGTCTACTCGGCTTAACTTAGTGTCTGTTAGATTACCGCAACGGGATTCAAAATCTAACTAATATGTCTTTAAATCAGTTATTTTTAATCTGGAAATTACCCCCCCCCCCGCCCCCTAAAAATAACAACAAAAAGACAAAAACAAAAACAACAACAACAACAACAACAACAAAATTAGCAATCAAAACGCAACGTACCATAAAAATTAACTTCTTCTGTAAGGTGTTATATATAGATATATCTGTTTACAGATCCCGAGGACATTATGTTCGTCGTAATCAAGAAGTCATCTTATGGGAACGATTTGTAAATAGGAAATAAATGGATTGAAGCAGTATTATTAACCTAAAGATATACATAAAAACAAATAATCCATGTAATAACATAAGATGGACGTATATAGCTGTAAAATGGACAAATTACAGCATATTTAAATTGAAAGTCAGATTAAGAACGAACAACTATACAGATTTAATCATACATTTGTTTATTTTAATTCAGTCAGATACTATCAAAATTGACTTAAGGACTTGTACATTATTGTGAAAAAGTGCAAGGTTACATCTGAAGGACACTTGTAACGTTTTTTGATCATCAGAGTTCGTCTCTTGTTGATTTGAAAAACAAGAAAATTACTGGCCATCGTATAATGGGACAGATTTTGTCAAAAAATAGAATATACATTGGGCCAGAAATAAAGTTAACAATGGGGTGGATGGTATTTCTTTTTACCTGTTTATTAAATAAAAACAAAATACCGAAGTTACTGTTAATTTGGTTACTGCATATGCACATTTCGACAACTTATGTCTCTTCAGTGCAGATTAAATCAAAATATTTGTAAGACCGTAAACCGAAATACCTTTAAAAGCTGTATTGAGAATAAATAACCATTAGGATCTTATTAAAGAGGTCAAAATTCCACTAAGGACAGAGCTATGTATAAGAGAGATACTCCTTAGTTTGTAAAATATAGATATTGCATTTCCTGTCAGCATATGTCAAAATGAGATGCCTTGTATTCCTAAGTTTCAAAATAATCAAGTAGAGTATCAAAATGGCAAAAAAGGAGCATCAATAGAAATACGTGGACAAAATAATCAAGTAGAGTATCAAAATGGTAACACATGATGCATCAATAGAAATACGAGAACAAAATAATCTAGTAGAGTATCAAAATGGCAAAAACAGGGTGCATCAATAGAAATACGTGAACAAAATGATCAAGTAGAGTATCAAAATGGTAACACAACGGCAGTAGAATACCGAAGGAACAAAGCACAAGATTACACAAATCAAAGCCCAGAGACAAGGCAAAAGCAATAACACCAGACGACGGAAGACCAAAGACACCACATGCCCACAAAACACACGAACATTACATATACAACACAAAAAACTAAAGCACTAACAGTGTGACCTCTCAAAAGACAGTGACATCAGGTGCTCCGGAAGGGTAAGCATATCCTGCTCTGTATACAGCACCCGTCACACGGTCAGCGAGGCATATGTTTTGAAAGGTCTGTTAGGTTACTGATTGATATCACATGATGCATCAATAGAAATACGTGAACAAAATAATCAAGTATAGTATCAAAATGATAACACATGGTGCATGAACAAAATAATCAATATAGAATGTAAAAAAAAACAGAAATACGTTAACAATATAATCGAGTAGAGTATCAAAATGGCAAAACAGAGTGCATCAATAGATATACGTGTACAAAATAATGAATATAGAGTATCAAAATGGCAAAAATAGGGTGTATCAATAGAACTACGTCAACAAATAATCAAGTAGAGTATCAAAATAGCAAAAAGAGTG
The DNA here is from genome assembly GCA_002080025.1 of Modiolus philippinarum. NCBI lineage: Eukaryota > Metazoa > Mollusca > Bivalvia > Mytilida > Modiolidae > Modiolus > Modiolus philippinarum. The sequence goes on from MJUU01001679.1 coordinate 7,831, forward strand.
TATCTAATACAAATAAGTTAACAATATAATCAAGTAGAGTATCAAAATGGCAAAAACAAGATGCATCAATAGAAACCCGCTAAACAATATAATCAAGTAGAGTATCAAAATGACAAAAACAGGGTGCATCAATAGAAATACATAACGAAATCATCAATTTAGAGTATGAAATTAGCAAAAATAGGGTGCATCACGTTAACAATCAAGCTTCGACGGCGATTGCTTCTAAAATATCGGGATCACGTGTGAAGGAATGGGTATCTTTTCAGTAAATTGTGTCAAAATTTCGACACTATTCATAATAAAAAAATGGGGTAAATACAATGGAATAAATAAGTAACTGCAACCCATGGAAATGCATTAACTTTATATGACCTGAGACTCCTTAGGAATCAAGGACCAATACTTATATATGGTGACAAATAGATATAGATGTTTATAATACTAGTAAGCACTTTGCTTTTTAATGATCAGACCACTACTTGAACATGGTTACATGAAAACTGTCAAGCAATACTTGTCCAATAGGTACGTGGACTTAAAAACGCCATTGCTCTTACCCGGTCATTGCTGTAAACATGACATTATATTAAAAATATAGCATAGACATATGTACACAATAATGATAATTACAATTGTAACATTTGATATATATGTAGCATACAAGTCCAAACAATTAATACAGAAAATAATTCATAGAAATGATACAAGTCTACAATAAGAAATGTCCGTGTGAATATAATGGGTCACCTTTATCATGCACTGTAGTTACTCCGTATGCATATATCCCCTTTGTATTTCTAGACTTCATGCCACCTCTAGTGCATAACCAGCTGCATTCACTTGTCACTTGTGAAAAATGCATGTGTACAGTAACTGTATACGACTGTTTTTTTATATATTGTTAAATAATCATTGTAATGACTTTACATTGCTTTGGACATTGACTGGAATAAACAGATTCTTCTTCTCCTCTTTCTGACTCTTCTGTATTCAGGCAATCAGTAACAGTTTTCAAACAGAAAGTTCAGCTAACACCACGAATTTAAGAGTGATGTGCATTATGTTTCTATTTTTTATGTGTTAATGATAGTTTTGGTAAAAGCTAATGAGACACAAATTGAGTTAATAATTAAATGTAATAAAAAAGTCTTAAACCATGATGGTTTTAGTATAAATCGTGAATTTTCTTTTTCTTTCCTGTAGTTGTCCATATCTTTTTTATTGTAATACTGCTGACTTGGAACACGTGTTTATCCTTCAACTTGTGCACATATGTATTTTGAAAAGTATAGGCAACTACTTCAGTTTAAATTCACTCTGAATTTAGATTTCTTTATGTGCAGGTTATAATTAATATTCATGTTATGTAATACTAGTAATGTACTTAATAGGTATACACATGTATTTTGTTAAATGTTGAAATTATACGTCGCTTTTCATTCCACACACGTATATTTATTATAAGGGATAATATATTTTATAGAAAACTCAATTTTAGTAGATAAAGAAACACAGAAAGCCTATGGAGTAGATGTATATGAGTCAAAGTCTCTACAAAGACATGATTAAACCAAGCAATTGAACAACAATAAGTAATTCAAAGCTTTCACACTGCCACGTACTTACATTGAATACAATTCAATTAATAGAAAATTAAATGAAGTTATACCACGGCGACATGACCATTAATATATCTAAGATAATTTATGCAGTGTTTTTTACATATGAATTATATGTGCATTAATATTTATATCTGTTGTAAAAACTCGGGTAAAATGACACGGCAGAAAGTTGGTTGTTTGTCTTGCTTCAAAAAAAATGAACAAATGAAGGGATATGGAGTAAATGGACATGGGCCAAAATCCCTATATATACATGGCAAGATTAAGCAAATGGAACAAAGCTTTCATTGTTGTTCTTCATCTTGAAGTCACCATGAGGCCTTAAACAAAGAGAAAACACTCTTACCTCATTGTAAGTTCAAGACGACCCCTATCACCGGCTTAAGCAGAATTCACCTGCTAAATGTTGAACAACGCCACATCCATCGCTAGTCCGGCTGTCCCGAGTTCCTATCGTTGTTTACGTTTGTCTTTTGTCGTATTCGTGTTTTTCCTGTATGGTTCCCTAACAGATTGCGGCATGTAATTATAATTTTCAGACAATGTAGGTGTTTCCTGTTATCCATTTTTTACATTGGCAAGTAAAATCGATGTAAGCAATATATATATACAGATGGCCAGAAAATTAGATAAAACAAGAAAGCCAAAGTTTGAATTTTGATGGTGCATTATCATATGAGAAATTCTCACATGAACAAATACACCATCACTGACAAAATATATAGGGCATATACCTCAAGCTTAGGCTGTTTACACAATAGAACACTCTGTAACTATATAATACACTTTTGACTTTTCTCTTGCAGTCTGTTGTGATATATTATAATTTTTCCTAAAAATTAACCACTAGAATAAGGAAGATTATAATATACCTACATTTGAGTCTCCACAATCCAATAAACAGAATCTAGACCGGCATGTGTCAACATCAACTCCGAGGAGTCAGGCCGGGTACATCGACATGCATATGGTGAGACTCTCTTGGTATACACGCAAGCTCTTATTTTGAGCTCTTGTTTAAATGAGGTAGGAATGTTACTTTCTGGATTGTTTACCATAGATGCACCATTATAAAAGTTGTTTCCAGTGAAAAAAAAAATCCCATTCCTATCTTTTGAATTCATATGAAAACATCGTAGATTGCCGCAGGTGAACCTATAGATACACAGACAATGCACGCATTGGCATAAAAGATCAATTTAGTGCCTGTGTTTCATAGTGGATCCCCAAAAGGCCATCTTTAGATTTTGACCAAAATTTTTTACAGATTGCCAATGTCCCTGTTAATTCATTTGCAAATTTTTATATCCGCCCTTCAGAATAAAAGTTCAAACACGATTTTTCATTTCCTATGCATTCTTCCTGACGTTTCTTTCAGGAATCAACTTCGTATAAAAACGAAACTGTTAACAAATTACCCTATTAGAATAACAAATGGTAACCACCATTATATTACACTTCAAATACTAATTAACACTTGTCCAAAAATCTTCATATTTAACGAAGTTAAAATACTAAAAGTAATACATCCTCCTTTAACCGCCCCATATATTTATTTCACAGTAAGAACAAATCACTCGAGAACTAAAAATTTAATGAAAAGTCCATATTCTCCCTACTCAAAAACTTGAAAAAAGTGGATCCCGAAAAAGGCCATATGCAGAAATTAACTTCATATGGTGTAAATAACTAAATACCGAAGTTACTGTGAATTTGGTTTCTGTATATGCGCATTTCGACAACTTATGTCTCTTCCGTGCAGATAAAATCTGAACGCTTGGAAGACCAACGATGTATAATTATATGTTTTATAATGTTGCATTGTTTTCAGGTAAAGCCTTCCTAGTTTACTTGAAGCTTGATACTGGTAAAGTTTAAACTCTAAGAAGAACATAGAATTATATAAGATTGTCAAGGACACTTTGTTCTATTACATTTACTACCCGAAATATGTTGGTTTGAAGGAAATATACAACCAAATGAAATTTGAAAGACCCAGTGAGTTTGTAGTCAAACGGCATTCTCAATGTCCGGGAGGTCGTACCTTATATAGCAAACGAGCCTCTTAATTTCATTTTTAAGATACAGCATAATGAAATTTACAGTTTTTTATGCAACTTCGGTATTTTTTAGTACATGTATACATAATTCTCACAAATGTGCCATCTACTGTTAAAGAAGAACTCCAAAAATATTGTGGAGGAGCTGATTCTTCTAGAAGTGACAATCTAATGTGGATTCTTAAAAATTGAAATAAGTGATTTTGCTTGCTTTATAAGGTTTAATAAAACTTCAAGATCTCTCGGATATTGGGAATGCTGAATAACTACAAACCCATTGTTTTTTTTTCAAATTTCATTTTGTTAGTAGGTTTCCTCCAAATAATCATATGTCGGTTAGTTGAGGAAATGTATTAGAACAAAGTCACCTTAACAATCCTATATCATTTTATATACATTTGGAGTTTCTAAAACTTGGAAAGATCTTTTTCAAAACTAAAATATCCATCAATAAATTGTGTCAAAACTTTCGAGGAGAAAAAAAACGTGAAGCCGACGAAATTATCAAATTGATGTATTTTCAAATAGACAGTGAAAGTTTTTTGGCCTATACTGGCATTCCAATGAGAACAAGGTATGCCAGTGGGATAAAAGTTAAATATTTAGAAGACAAAATAAAAATCAAAAGGCATAAACCAGCTTAAAACAGAGGATTGTAAATGCTCCTTCGGTCTCTAAATTTCTTAATTTGGATACTGTACTTTCAAATGATTCGTTTTGGGTCAGCACCAATGTAATGGAGGAATATGGTGGTGATATATATGACACTGAATCGTCCGTCAGCAAACGCATTGACTCATCTAGAAAAAGACGTAGAGTTGCAATCGTGTTACGGTTTTTTCTTGTTTTTTTTTTTTTTTTTTTTTTTTTTTTTTTTGGGGGGGGG
>MJUU01001679.1:12410-33142 GCA_002080025.1 Modiolus philippinarum
GGGGGGCTTCTTATTTGAGTTTTCCTGGACAGATTGTGGCATGTAATTTTAATTTTCAGCCATTGTAGATGTTTCCTATACTAGTATTTCTACAACTTGTACCTCTCCGTGCAGAGGAAAACATATTGAATAACCTAAGGAGCCTAAATTATTACTTTAAATTTATTCTACACACAATAAAGACCTAACGGTTATGCTATATAAATTTGAATCAGACTTTTGGGTAAACTTAATCTTTTATAGTTATTTCGGGACTTCCAACACATTTTTAAATTTTTTGTGCCCATGATATAGTCGCCTTACAATTTTGAAGCCAAAATTATATGTCCTAAATTAGTACATGCATTCGCTTTAAGCACTGTAGAGTTTATTTTCAGCAATTGTCATTTTCAAGGACAAAATAATATGTTTGAAAGTTGACACTGAACAAGGACAAATATGATTAATTTTGTTGTATGCTACATTCTGCTAACAATAGATGGTCTGGCTAACTGCATTTAATATTAGTTTTTTTTTACAAAGTAGTTGTATCATAGTTATTGTGATGGTAAACAAACGAAAATTATGCAATATCACAGTTATTTGAGACATGACGGCTTGATACACGAATAACCCTTTGTATTATTCTATGAATTAACTCGCCGATTTCTCATTTCTTAGTTCTTCTTTATTCAGTTATTTCTTTAGTTGAACTACAATAAGAATTTATCTAATTCCATTAAATTTACTCATTGTTTTATATCTGATTCACTTAGTTCTTCCCCAGGATATGAGGAGGAATGTTTCAAATTTACCATCACGAGTTGGTTGACCACTAAAAATGTAACAATTTTGCGTCTTACGACTGATGTTTTTACATTCAACTTGACTAGGTATGATTTTACTTTGGAGATATCATTTCCCACATGACTGGTTGTCGCAAGCATAGCAGGGGACGCTTATCCAGTCTCGTGTTGACCACGTGTAAACATTTCCCATGCTTGTTTCTTACAATTGAATTAAGAGACTACGGTGCTTCCCTGAACGTGCTTTAGTTCTATTTGTTATAGTTATTTCTTTAGTTTGATTAATTCCGTCAATTATCTTTGAATCAATTACTTCATCAGTTCTTACTTCGGTTCTATTTGATCAGTAATTTCTTTGGTTCTATTTGGTTCAGTGTTTTTAATTATTTTTCATTGTTCTCCCCTTTATTGTGTTTGATGGCGTTATTTCTTATCATTGATTTGGTTATTTCACTATATTTTACGAAAGGATATTGAGTAAATGAACATGAGACCATAACACATATGTTAACTCCAACTGCATTAATTTCAATGAGCTGTATGGCTATTTCGGAAATTCATTCCTCATCATCAGCACTAGAACCCAAACAAAGGAAATCCATAATTTCAAAAAAATATATAAAATGTCTATGTCTATTTGATTCAGTTTTAAAGTTTGGTTGATTAAAGTATTTCTTCAGCTCCCATTGATTCGTTTACTTCTTTAGCTGATTCAGTTGTTTTAGATTTGATAAGTTTATCTCTTGCATAGGCCGATATTGAACATATTCCCCTTTTCTTTAAAACATTAATAAATTCGTGCAGAATTTTGGGCAAAAATTGTCAAACAGTGACTTATCCTGTTATATGCAGAAATTAAATTCACAGTAACTTCGGTATTTTATTTATTAAATCTTTTGTATTTGACTCAGTAATTTCTTATTTGATACAGTTATTTCTGTAGTTCTACGCAATCCAGTGTTTCTTAAGCTCCGTTAGCTTAATATATTTCTTTAGTTCTGTTTCATTCAGCTATTGCTTAAGTTGTGTTTGATTTAGTTATAAATACATGCAATTTTATCTTTGATTCGCTTATTTCACTGGTTCTAATTGATTCAATTATTTCATTGATTCTACACATGCCTCGTTTATTATTTCTTTTGTTATATTTGATTCAGTTAATTCTTTAGATCTGTTTGATTACGTTGTCTTTTTTCAACTCTTAGATTCAATTACTTCTGAAGCTGTTTGATTGAATTATTTGATTTTTGATATGTATCTCTTACATAGTAGGGTACATAGTTGTGATCCTTGGTGGGAAAACACTCACTCCTTTCTTTAAATGTGGGTACTGGGTAATAACAATTGCCCAACAGAATTGTCAAGGGTCAAAGTCCATGAGGCAAAATAAGAAAAAAAAGACAGGTGGAAACCGCTAGAAAAATTTTCGCCCGTAATGGTCCTGACTTGGTACAGGAATTTCACGGTGAGTTAAACCCATTTTACGGCTCGCCAAATCCGCTTTCCGATGCAGTTGTGTCCAGTAAAAATTCAACTGCAATTGCTATTGAAAGGTTGTAGACAGTTGAAAGAAATGATCATCCCAATATCAAGTAGAAAAGGAATCTTGAATCAGAGTTCTGACCGAAAGTTCAAATTTTTTCTCAAGGGTCGTATGTCTGATTTAATTATGTATGCGCCGAAAGTTTTTGAAGCCTTGATTAATAAGGCGGTCATGGAAATAAGTTATGTCTATTGTGAAAGTCTGTATAATTTAATATAGCTCTCGCATAACGAATGAACTGAAACATACACTTCACAAGCAGGAAAAGCTGGAATATTTCTGTCCGTTTTAGGGAAATTGAAAATTTTGAAATTAAAATCGTCCCCTTTGACGTAAATCTTAGTATTGAGATGACCATTTTCGTCGAATTCGAATATTATATATTTATGTAACGTGTTGCGTTTCAAGTTAAACGTGATGCTCGATGATTCGTATACTAACACGTTTTCAGAAACGAATATTCGGATTATCTTGTCGTCGAGATCTAATTAAAAAGTTTAGCCTCTCTGATCCATCCCAATAGTGAAAATGTTTGTCGCCGTCTCTGTCTTTTACGAGTTTACGAAATAGATTTTTAAATGCTCATTTACCATTTAGTGCACCCGCGAAGCTATTTACTGTTTAAGCTTCTGCTACTTTTATAGGCAAGTCCATTCTAAAGGTCAATCACTCTCTGTGCCAAACTAAATTTCCTTGGGTTCTTGCGACTGTTACTTAAACAATTTATATTCTGTATTATGGCTCCAAATGATGTGTCATTTTTCTGATATTTCTGCTCTGTAAATTTTATTGATGACTTTTAAATGTTTCAACTGGGTCTTCTGTATTTCAGATATGGCAGCCCTATATAAAATTTAATTTGGGGATACAAATTTGTAGATTTGTCAATGCTTGGATATTTTTATAATGATACGAATAAATGATCCATCATTTTCAACTGTTGAATATACTTGGTCATTTCTTATTCTTAATTCGCACTTTTTTAATTGCGATTCGAGTTTGTCAATCATTGTGATCTTGTAAGTTTAATTTGTTATCAAAAAAGCATTCCAAGGCCCTTTTCATTACTTGTCATATTTTCATCATCGTGCATTATCGCTTCGTAATTGTTTCTTGACCTTAATTGATGTGCTGACATTTGGTCATATTAAATTTGAGTAGCCATGTATTAGACAATCATTTATCATGAAGCTTCGTAGAAAATCACTATCATCATCATTTTTTACAGAGGCATAGAATTTGTGTCATCAGCAAACAGTCTTACCATGTTCTCCACAGCATCTGGGTTTAAAAAATAAATAGTTAACAGCATAGGGACCGGCAATACTGCCTTCGGAAATTCAACATGTGAACGTTGTCAATATCGAGTGAGTGCAGAAAGTTTTCAAACTATTGGTATCTAACATATTGTGGAAGTTGAGCTTCTTGGTCTGTAGTTTGACGAATAATGCCTGGAGACCTTTCCATATATCGTTGTTATATAAGTTAGTTGTCAAATCTGTGGTAGCCTGTGACTTTTATTTATTTAGTAAACAGTTTCGCTACTTTTTATACATTATTGTTTCCTAATGAATTTGGATTTGTAGAGTCGGATCCTTGGTATTTTGATTCTTTAACTTTAAAAGGGTGTTTCATAACTTTATCTCTGTTGAAGAAAGCATCTTCTAGTTTGAGATTTGTTCTGATGTTGAAAGATAGTGGAATCTTGGTCTTGTGTAAAGTCAATTTAAAAGAATTTAACCAACAATTTGGCTTGGTCATCGGTATGCATTTCATCTTGTCTTTCCTCTAATTAAACATTATTTTGTATTTTATTCGTATGTTTATTAGACTATAGTGAAACAGGAAAGAAAAGGGGGAAGGTTTTGGTACTAATACACTAGTTTAAACGTTCCCCTAGCGTTTGGTAGTGCCGGTACAAAGTTAAGCTATCCCGAGTTCCTATCGTTATTATCGTTTGTCTTTGTCTTTCATTTGTGTTTTTCTCGTGCAGTCCCCTTGTGGATTGTGGTCTGTAATTGTAATTTTCGACCATAGTAGGTATTTACTGTTATCTACTCTCTTTAATCTGCTTTTTTACTGCATTTTTGCTCTCAGAAAGACTCTAGAATGGAATTTCATTAGAAAATGTATCAAAGCATACTTTCAAATCAATATTTATTATTAACCATGTATCTTATTTTATAATTTTCGTTATTTTGAACCCCCGTTTATAATTTGTTTTGATTTTTATCTGCACTAAAGAGACAAACGTTGCCATATGCATGAAACTAACACTATATATATATTGACCAGTCGTTGAGTCAGTCGTTTTTGGACTTAAATGTCTGAACAGCATTGAGAATGACTGTAATCTGTTGATTCAACGCTGATCAGTCTTTTTCAACACTAGTTTTGACTTAAAATGCCTAATCAGCGTTGGGCCAACTCATTTCAGCCAATTTCAGTCTTTACCAGTGTTGTAAAAGTCGTTCCAATATTGAGTTAAGTGGTCAGTCATATTCAACACTACCTGATTTTTGTTGAGTGTTTTAAATTTACAGTAAGCTCGGTATTTAGTTATTTGATACCACTGGGTCGATGCCTCTGCTTATGGACTATAAGTCACCACCCTAATAGTCAGTACTCCGGTGCTGACCAGAAAGCCAGTGTTATTTGGAAACTAGAAATATCTAAATTTTTGTACATTTTTTTTTAAATCTAAGGAGTATCTGTCTCATGCATAGCTCTATCCTTAACTGATTTTGAATTATCTTGGAGCTTAGTAATTTGGCCTCCATCAGTTTTTAAACACCTTTGAGTTAACAGTCTTCCAAATGTTTTGATTTCATCTGCAATTACAAAAACAGGAAAACAGCAAACACCTACAATGGCCAGGAACTACAATCACATGCCACAATTTACAAGCAAACTGCACCAGAAAAACAATAATGAAAACAAGAGACAAACATAAATAACGATAGGAACTCGGGATAGCCGGACTTGGTACCGGCACCAGCAAAAGCCAGTGGTAGGGTTAAACCGGTTTATGGGTACCCAAACCTCCCCTTTCTCTATCCCGTTTCCCTATAGTATCATAAACAGGCGAATAAAACCCAATACAGGTAGACTACTAACTCAGTGACCACTATCTTGGAACAGAAAAAGCATAAGACAAAACGTAATTTTGAAAGAAGGGTCAAAGAGTGCTCGCCGCTAAACTGCCGGCTAGCTCAAGGAATCTAGTCTGCTGGTAAAACACTGTCGCACTACGGAAGAAAAATCAAGTAACATTAGTTGTCCAAATGGCAATACGCAGAAACTAAATTTACAATAAGTTCGGTATTTGGTTATTGATTTATTCGATCAAAATTCTAACCACTTAAAAATTCTTAGGCTTCATTCCGTGTATGGCACTCGGTAGATGTCCTTAGTACTGGATTTGGCTTCCTATTTCGATATTTTTGGAAATGAGTACTTCTTTTTGGACAACTTTTGGATTATGGCTTTCCATATTATTTGATTTTAATGCTGCTGATAAGAGGTTACTTCTTGAAACACGTGTACAACCTAACGAAATTTACCGTTTTTTATGCAACTTTGATATTTTTTGTTTTTTTATTCGATAATATTGATTAGTATGGACATTGTTGTTGACATACCGTGGAAGCTTAGGACTTCTCAAAAGAACGAAAAACATTCGTTAAATAAAATGCTATTTTCACTTTTCATTCGATAATCCTTCTTTGATGAGTATTTACAAACGAACCAAATCACTTGAAAAACTAAAAAGATCAATAGAAATACTTGTTGGATGAATCAAGGATAACCCCGTTACATCTTGATAAATTCGGAATTACCTGGTTCCATCTGGATAAATTCAGAATTACCCCGTTACAAGTAGATTTTTAAATTATGTAATTACATGTGCTATTTTTAGTTTATACTTGGTAAATAAACTTTCGTAACTGACTCAAGTTCTTGCTGGATTGTCCTATTTTGATTTATTCCTGCAAAGCCTACAAAGGACGTAGTGATATCAAAATACTGAATTTACTGTGAATTTAGTTTCTGCAAATGGCAATTTCGACAACTAATGTCTCTTCAGTGCAGATCAAATCAAAACATTAGGAAATCCATAAACGATCATAAACCGAAATATGTGGAAAGATATCTTAGGGTCACTATGAACCTGTTTTTATTGTCACTTGTTAGTATAAAGTAAAGTTCTTTATTAGTAGTATATGTGGTTTAGGCATTATTAACATGAAATTTTATGCCAAACATTTTGAAATCAACAGTTTCAAATTTTCATGTTTTCGGTTGAAATGGTGTGTAGTTAAAGAGAACTAGATAGCTCGTTGTCAATTTATCTACAACTGGAAGTCAAAATCTATCATTTGAAGGGAATTTGTGCAGAAGTATAATACCCTTAGTGAATTAAAATAATAAGGGTACTGAGATCAATCGTTCCTTTGCTCCTAAAAGGGCAGCATAATCTTTTTGGTTTGTCGTTATTGGAAAGATATGTGTGATAAATAATAGACACACTCTTAACTTTCAAAAATGAGTCCGAGGGAAGGGGGGATTTGGGGCGGAAAAGTCTATCTAGCCCAGGTACTGTTTTAAAGTTCTGCAAAATTATTTTGACCTTTCGCGACGGCTTAAATAATCTTGTCATAACTGAAATAGAAACAATACATACATAACTATTTGTTTAAATCTTGTTGTGGTCTGCTAACTCCCAAAATTAGGCTTATATTCAAAAACCCGGGTACAAAACACACTCAATAGGTAAATCGTCATAATTTGACCCATAAGATTAAGACATTCGTGTACAACCTGGCAGATCAGTCACTGTACACCTATCAATAATAATGGTGTAATCTGGAATTAATTGAGTGTAAATTTATAAACAGTAGTGCAGGTGTGTGGATAATTTAATTTTTTTAAATTGGAGAACAAAAAACTTTATATTTTACATAATACCGGTGATTTAGGAACTGTTTAGGAAATTATGAGGAGAAATTACAATATAATTTATTTAAATTAGAATAGGAAGTTGTTACCGTCTGTGGGTTGTTCTGTGAAGCCCATTAATCAAATGGATTGTTTTACATAGCCATTCAACAGTTAACGGGTTTGATTGACAGTGGAAATCCACACACCACAAATCGATCTTTTCCTAAAGGTGGAACGTTTCAATCAAAAGACAAAAAATGAATGGAAGTATTTTGTGATTTTTCCAGGGTTTCTGTCCGTGATTTTTCTTATTGATTTTATTTCTCTGGATTTACGTTCCATATTTCTGTTGACTAAAGCGGACTTCTCTCTGTGTACATTTTAATTTATATACCTGTTGTAAATTAGATAAAATGGTGTCATCTTCAAACGTATTTTACCTTGTCATCTTGTTAATATCGGTAAGTCTATTTCCTGGTTATTAATATATACATTTATTATTTCATCTTCTTCTCTTCATCGATTCTTTAATTAATTGTGAATGCAGTAACTAATTAATTGATTTGTAGAAATCAATTTTACCTTATCAAAGGGGTTTGTTATGAGACCAAAGTTTGTTTTAAGGTACTTGTATATTTACATTGATTGATTTTCCTACTCAATAGTTGAAATTGAAGAGCTTATAAAGCAATTAAAACGTGAACATGACTTTTTAAAAATACTTCTACTTTTTACTCATAGCCTTATATACACAACACAACAAATACTTTTTTGATACGAAACTGAGAAATTTGCATTTTCTATTCCTTTTTTTCACAAACTTAAAAAGTATAATTTGCGTCTCAGGTGCTTATCTTTGAATCAAAAGGCAATATACTATACAGACATTACAGCGTTAGGACAATGTATATTAAATTTGTCCTTTGTTATACTATCTTGTTGAGCCCTCACTTTTTATAGATTCTCTAAAAACATTCTGATACTGGATAAAATACTGAAACAATTACTGTCCTTTATACTGGCGTTGCTGTCATGTGACAAAAAGTAAATCAAATTTACTTCTGAACAAGCCTCGGCTATATTCATTCCTTTGGCACTATATTTTCCATCCTTTTTCGCATTAACTTATGCCACATTTTGGCTATTATTCTAATTTGCCAAAAAACTATTGAGTTATTCGATGCCGAAATGCACATTTTGCCCTGAATTCGGAATCATTTATTATTACAAAAAGACATAGCACTCTCAAAAAAGTCCATTTAGAACAGACATATCAAAATTTACAATTATATTGATTTTTTTAAAAGTTTTATCTCCTCAGATGTACTCATAAATTTAAAACACTCCTCGTGTCCCAAATTCTGACTAAAATTATTTAAACTAGACATAACCTCTCATTGATAACTTTAGCGATAACCTACATGTATGAAATTGTCTCAGCGATAAACTACATGTATGAAATTGTCACCTTAACACAAATGTAATAAAGACACGCATAATAATATTTAATATTAATATGCCAACATTGTCACAAAAACAATGATTAAATTTTAAATTAAAACACAGGTGTCACGAATGTGCCGAGCCAAGAGTTTAAAGTACACGTCTGCTATCTTTCCAAACTTATGTTTTCCACCACTTTGCACATGCTTATGCCTGAGGCTTTTTCGTAACAGCAGATGCTTATCAGAACAAAGTTTATCATGTTTTTTAGGATACTCTAGCACAAATAATTATCAAACTGACGACAATGAGCGCCAGGAAATAAATTTTTACTCAATTTATCTTTAATTTAGCACCCATGCACGCACACCCCCACAACTAACGCGCATACCGGTTCATAGCAAACGAAGACAGACGAATGTGCAAAACCTTAACTATACGTAAACACGCATCCAGAGCAATTTCGGTTAGAAATGCGAGGGATGTATATGCTTTCTATATATTTCAGTTTATATGTTGTTCTTGTTCTTGAGAGAAAATCTCATCCGATTTACTATCATACTTTCAAATTTTGGCATTTTATTATTTTTTCGAAATTTCCTTATGACCACCAGTTTATATTGCCGAAATCTATTTCATAATGCAAAGTCGTCTTACAATCGACTTGATGAGCGCCATGTGTTTGTATGTTGTGTATGTCCACTAGCTTAGGACACTAGTGCTTTTGTCGGACAACGGATGACAGTGATTGTAACAGCGCTTTGCCGGGATAATCTTATGTTTGTAGGCTACTTCGCATCCATGGGCTAAATTAGACATGAAATTGATATTGTTCGACAATAGCAATAAATTCCGCGCAAAACGGTGGTTAGGACCGTCTTGAACTTTGTATGAGGTATGAGCAAAGCTCATTATTGAAGTCCTCATGGTGATTTCAAGATGAAGAACAACATTAAAAGCGTTGTTCCATTGCTTTATTCTACCGTGTATTTGAGACTTTGTCTATATTTATTTACTCCATACTCATTGCATGTTCTACCGTAGCGACTTTGTCTCATGTTCATTTACTCCATACTCTTTCAAATTTGAACATTGGGCAGTTAGCTATGTCAGACCTAGTCATTTACAGCAGTTTGCAATATCAGACTTAGGTAAATTGTGTAGTTTACCTTGCCAGATTTAGGCAAATAATATATATAGTTTGTCATTTCAGGCTTATAGATAAATAGTGTAGTATTTAATGTCAGACTTGGATAAACAGAGTTGTCTGCCATGTCATGGGTTTAGGAAAATAGTGTAGTTTGCCTTTTCGTGCTACGGGAAATAGTGTATTTTCCATATAAGGCTTAAAAAAGGTGAAGATTGTTAAGTAAAAAAGGGTAGTTTAAAGTATGTCAGAGTTTTTGATAACGGGTAAGATCGTAGTGCAGGGAAAATATGTTAACCAGTCGCCAGTGTCCTTTTCACCCCCATTGACCAATATCTCTTGCATGTGCATTAGTTACCAGTGTCGAACGCGTGTTCGTATAAAATGAAGATATTTTAGATCAAAATAACCTTACTTAATGTTTAATTAGAATTTTACACATTTGAGGAGGATGTTTATTAAGATTCATGTAAATTCTTTAAAATTTTCTTGAATGAAAATTTTAAGGTCAATTGGTTCTTTAAACTATGTAAAGAGACAAAAGTGATACCTTTTGTACACACGACTATTGTTCAAGTTGTATATTATAAATTATTGACAGTCTTGCTCCTTAAGTATTTGGTTACGGTCACTTCCGGTATGGTCAAACCAGCAAGTTGTTTGTACTGTAGAATTCTACATAATAGTCGCTTCATTCGCCGACCAAGTACAAGTTGTGCAAGTAGAAAATTGTTTGACAATCGGACATTATAACAATATTAATAATAGTATAAATTGGTTATTTGTGGTATCGGTTTACAAAAGGGAACAATCATGTTATTAAGTACGTATCGTGAATGTACAAGTACAAAATGTACACGATGTACGCACAGTGGTATTCCACTTCAAAAAGTACACTCCATTATACAAGGAGTAACATTTTTTAAGTAGCGCCATACTTGGCCAAAGCATCTTGTGTGTAAAAGTGATTGAACATGAACTAAACTGAAATTCAAATTCCCGCCTCAGCATGTTTATTCTTAAATTCAAGAAATTAACCCGAAAAATAAAAAATAAAATAAAATAATCTTTAATACATATATACATAAAACATACTTTGTTGAAATTTGAATTTTCGTTCGCCGAGAACTCGGGTTGCTAGGGTTGATCTTAGTACATGCAATCGATCCATTCAATAGGAAATAAACAAATGATGTCCGATTCAGTTTATAAACCTGGCATCAATTTAAACCTAATTTCCATCATGGGTGGTATATGACGTGGACGATCACGCGATATTTTATAGCACGATGTTTAAATTGAAAAATCTCTGAAGGGAGAGGAAATCCGACGATTCTCAAATTATTAAAATGCAGTGCAATACAGTAGTGGGTGCCTAAATCCAGAGTTTGGGTCTGTTATTTTCACAATTACTCTAAAGGAAACGTACTTCAAACGTCGAATACTAGGAAACAACAACATGAGACAGGGACATCCAAAATATGGTGATTAAACAATTTGTATAAAATAAAACAACAATTGCTTATGGGGACAATGTGCGAGTTCAGATATACGCCCTTTCGGCTTGTTGCTTAATTACTCGTTTGGAGGTTATTTGAGTTTTATAATAAACCCTTTGATGGTTTTCTTTGTACTGGAAAGACAGGTATATGTACAATAACCACAACATGGATTTATACCCTACATGTCTGTTTTTCGATTGAATATTTTTATCTCTAAATCTTGAAATAAAATCTGATATCAAAGTTTGTTGAAATAAGACATTCATAAAATTTATGACACTTTTTATAAAATTGTGTATTCTTGACTCAAAGGGTAAAGAAAAGAAAACAAAATGGTTTTATGTTTAACAAGACATATTTTATTTTCAATGGATATTATAAATAAGCCAATCTGTAGACAATCTATTCATTGCGTCATCATACAGGACTACCGTTCATGTAAGATGAGGCCAACAACTTAAATGTAGACAGATCAATATCGAATCTAAATCTGTAAAAGAACTTTGTAATCTTTATTATTATATATTTTGACAAAGTGGTTTATATAAAATTTTGTTTGTGGTTATTACATTGAAGATACTATAGTAATAAAAGTAAAGGGAGTTAACGATGTGTAAACTCAAACTAAATAAAGTCCGAATGACTTTATGTAGAGTTCGTGAGTGAAAAGCCGCGTTTACACATCCATAAACTCCTCCAAAATTATAATTCCAATCATTTGAACTCAAAACAATGTGTCGCTGCATTTTATACTGCACTATTTTACCTCGGAGTGTCTAATGGGCAAGATACGTTTATCGAGAAAATAACTTCTTTGTTTTGCATGAAGTAGACCAAAGAATTTTTACGTTGTATTACCAAATGGAATTATTAGATAATATACACATTTAGGCAATAAATATCCTTTCGTATCATTTCGATATCCTTTCGTAAAATATATAAAATATACGTTATACAACCTAGCCGATACTAAACCTGGTATCATCTCTCTCGATACCGTGAAGGTGTACCTTTTTTATGACGTCAGAAAACATTTCAATCAACAGCGTCATGTGAAGTGTACGTTGCTTGTTTTTTCATACCTCTATTTAAAAAAATGTTGTAAACTTTATACATAAATTTGCGGTAATTTTTTTTGTATGACATTTTGATTTCATGACATTTTTGTAACTGTTATCTATTATCTGAACGAGTAAGTAGCACTAAAACAAGAAAAGGAATCGGTACGGGAATATACCATACGAAGGTTTTTTTTTCATCTCTTTTAGATATTGGACTTGCCTCAAGTTTTTGGCTTTATCAGAAACAGTTTCGTCAGTGAAAGAACATTGATATTCTTGGATATCGCTGTTATTTTGTGATAGACATACACACACTTTAGCCATGTATATTGCAACTTGCATATCATACGACTATTCACATATGTGCAGCACTATCAGGATTTTCCACTCAAAGACAAATTCGCTACAACTGTACGTACACACAATAAAGTTTTGTATTCGTGTTCTTCTGATGATGGACATGTCCTTTCCTGCATTTCTGGTTGTTTTGGCACAGTAAAAAACTTCTACTTTATTTTCAGTACAGTATACCATACAGCGAGCAATATTTATCATCTTTCCAAATTACGTTTTGTCCCATTCCTTTCTTATTCAAGATAGTGGTCTTGCAGTTAGAATAGTCTACCTATATTGGGTTTTATGCGTATGTATATTATACTATAGAGACACGGGACAGAAAAAGGGGAGGCTTGTGCCAAAACTTGTTTATCCCTTCCACTGACTTTTACTAGTACCGGTACCATGTTTTGAGTTCCCAGCTATATCAGTTGTTTGCGTTTGTCTTCGTCTTTCGTTTAATTGTAAGATTATGCAGATTTCTTGTGAATTGGGGAAGGTGGTTTCAGTTTTCAATCATAGAAGTGTGTTTACAATTTACTTTTTCTCGACTCAATTTTGAACATTTTTGTTGAAGTTAAAAACTCTATTTAATAACACTGTTGTTATTGCAGAATAAGCGTAAAGAATTAAATAATTTGTTTGGTAATCTGAGAAAGTGCCGTAACCGTATGATACCCATGGCTTCATTCATAAAAAATACAAAAGAAGTAGACCACCTGTAAAAATCTTTTAAGGTGGGTTTGTCAATTTAGTAAATACTGGATTTAAGTGAGTTTTTAACGTGGGAGACAAACGAGAAATCCATTGACTTTTTATCAAAGAAATTAAATTGTACCCGTATGTCAGTATTTTGTTGAAATACAAACTGTCGACACTTGATAACAGAGGTTATCTTGATGTTATTTGTACATTTGTTTAGAGACAGGGCTCACAGTTGTGACTTCACTGCCCTTTTAGGTTTAATTCAGCGTAAATAGCTTTATATGTGTGCTCCTCTATACACATTGTATAGTTGATTCGTGAATCAGCAATCCACTCTTCTTTGAACATTTTTCTTTTATTTTTGTAAAAAACGATTTTATATCATGGTTTAATCTTTTAATTTTATAAGTACATTTTGAAATCCCCAAAATAACATGTGAAAGAAAAATCGGGTTAACCTTTAAGGATACGTCTTGTTGTCAAGTTGGCTCTAGGGCAATAAGAGAGGAAAGACAGAAAAGGTACCCAAAATCATACCATTTGTTCTCTTAACTCACATGCACACGATTTTATTGATTATAACACCGAACAAACAACTGAAACCGCAAACTTCCGACCAATAAAAACCATTTTTATAAGTTTTGTATGATCAAACCAAAACCAGTGGAATCCGAAACCAGAGACACGTTTTTGATTGCTAACTTCGAAAGAAGACTTAAAATTTGCAGTAGTACCTATAAATAACAAAATACTGAAGCTATTATTTATTTATATTCTGCATATATGCATTTCGACAACTTATGTCTCATCAGTGCAGATCAAACCAAAATATTTACAAGTCCATGAACCGAAAAACGTGTAAAAGCTGATAGAGAACAATGGTATATTAAATTGTCGAAATGGAATGTCATCTGAAATTTAATATAAATAATGTATGTAAACAAAATTTTTATGAAAATAAAGCAAAGCCAACCATTCCAGTCGTACGCCATTGATACACTGATCATAGAGTAAGTACGCCATTGATACACTGATCATAGAGTAAGTACGCCATTGATACACTGTTCATAAAGTACATATGCCATTGATACACTGATCATAGAGTAAGTACGCCATTGATACACTGATCATAGAGTAAGTACGCCATTGATACACTGATCATAAAGTAAATATGCCATTGATACACTGATCATAAAGTAAGTACACCATTGATACACTGATCATAAAGTACTTACGCCACTGATACACTGATCATAAAGTACATACGTCATGTATACACTGATCATAAAGTAAGTACGCCATTGATACACTGATCATAGAATACGTACGCCATTGATACACTGATCATAAAGCACGTACGCCACTGATACACTGATCATAAAGTACGTACGCCATTGATACACTGATCATAAAGTACGTACGCAATTGATACACTGATCATTGAGTACTTACGCCATTGATACACTGATGATAAAGTACGTACGCCATTGATACACTGATCATAAAGTACGTACGCCATTGAATAGACTGGTCATAAAGTAAAAACGGTTTTACTGCACATTTAGCGTCATACGTGTCACATGTTATTTTGTTTAAAAGTTTTCATACACCCAAACAAAACATTTTGTAGACTCGGAAGTAGAAGGTTAATTTTTATAATCACTTCATCACATGCTACCTGTTCTGTTAGTGTATTACAATGCATTTGTTGCACCTTTTGGACAATTAGAAAGACGGGGGTGTACAATGAGTATAATTGAAATGTTATGATTAGTTAAGCATATATACATTACTGATAATAGAGCCATGAAACATGAAGGACCAATTACTACACCTACACGTATAAATTAAATCCGACATCATACTCTACACTCTCATTTCAAACAGTATCATGGAATTGTTTAAAAATCAATGAAGAGACTGAAATAGATGACAATGTTATTTTCAACATAAAAAGTCATAAAATAAGTTTAAATACGGAAGTGTTTGTCAGAAATATCATTCAAGCATTTCAAGGAAATTGATTATATAAGGGAATATTCAAATGTCATTTGTTGGGTTTTATGAGTCTTTATGGTATTCTGATTCGCTTAACTGTTCCTTTTCAGGCATATACTCCTCATATAGTTTTAAATTGTTGTAATAATGTACCAATAGTTCTTTTCTAATTTGGAAATTTTGAAACTTTAAAGACCGCTAAAAAAGTCCCGACTATTATTACAAATCGTTATATGTTTTACACTAGTCTAGACTGTTACCACCTAATCTGAAGGCAAGGATAATTATGACTTAAATTCAAAAGTATTACGAACTATTATCTACTTAAAAAGAGCCCCAAATGTAGTATTCTACCATATTTCATAACGAGACCCCAATTTCCCTTGCTTTAAAGGTACATTTTCTATTTATGGAAATATTTATTTATAATGGTATTCTATCCCACAATTCTACTAATAATTCATCCATACGAAAGGTCCAAAAGGTCTAGATGTGGTTTCCTGTATTAACCGGGACATTAACCTCAGTATTATACCAAACTTTATGTAATATTGGCTTACACGACATTACATTGGTTTTATTATTGACAGTAAATGTCACCTTTCGTGTTCTTTTTTTGTTGTGAAAAGTAATACATATGTTCTAAGGCCATGTTTTCACGTTAAACATCTACAAAGCTTCTTACAACACTAATAAGGTACATGGGGGGAATTGAAAAAATAGAGCCCGTCTAGCTATATGAAGGCGTGTAGGAAGGCGAATATTACTTGTTTTACTGAAATGTATGGTTAGGTAGAAAGTCAGCAATACATGTATCTTAAATAATGATACCAAAATGACACTCAAATGTCCATGTTGTTCCTTTCATTGAAAAACTAAAATTTTGAGTGCTCTCATATTCGTATGTTCATTTAAAAAATTTCAGTATTCCAATATACGCTGGACCTATAGAGCTAGATATTTGAAAGGAGTTCTTGCTAGTAATTTTGCCTTCTAATCGCACTTTATGTCTAAATAAAAAGACAAATAAATAACAAAATATCAAATCGCCAACTCAAAATCGGACTTGATGTGATTAACGCCAAAAATACTACACTTTGAATAGGAAACAAGTAAGAAAAGCATTTATTACGTAGGAGGTGCTTTTTAAGAATTACAAAAATACATTTTATTACAGGTGTTTACGAATATGTCAAGTTATGATTGCTTTAAGAATCTATAAATCATCGCACTTTGTTTTAGTGTGTCCGTTTGTGTGTTTGGGTTAAATTCTACTGCCCATATAAAAAACTATCAAATAAAGACAGAGGATCAGGCACGAGTTCTAAAACTCAGATAGCCGTCTCCAAAACATATACTAGTAATTTTACAAATGTTATAGACTGTTGAGTTACTGTTGAATACTAGATACATTATGGGCGATCATAGGTCAAGGCAAATGTCAAGATATACTTGTAACTTCAGAATTAAGACGTCATTCCAGGCATACTGCACCGACCAACAAATTGCTATCAAACAAGTAACAATGATTGACGTAAATTGCAGCATTGTTATAAGTCGGATGTCCTTGGTCGACTATCATGTTGATTACGTACAGTCGGTGTACTCGTTATGGCTGTATCTGGAAGTTACGCACCAGTTGACTGTAAATTACATTTAATTCAAAGCAAGAAAATATTAATTACAGTTTAAGTAGATTGTCTTGGTTTATATCAGAATGCATGCATACTAAAACGCATGTCATGTAAATCTACAAAAATCCATGTCTAGCTACGAAGATATAATAAAGGAAACTGATATCGTTTAGCAGCAGGGATTGATTGATTGATTCGAATATGGCGTTTAAACAACAAATGTGATAAGATTTATGTTTAAAGATAGTCGCTCAAAACCAATATGAGAGTAAACTACATGTATAGACCGGTGATGTAGGTCCTCGACCAATTACTGACAATTTGGTTAGACTATAACACCGATTTGCCTCGCGATGAACTCGACGATAAAAATCTTAACTTCTAATTTGTGATAGTTGAAATCAAGTTTTGAAATTCATGGTAAAACACACTATTAAATGTGATCAAGGTGCTTTCTGAATTTGCTTTTCCCATACAGAAAGAAGTGTTATCAGTCAGGTTTATTCTACATACATGTTGGCAGCACTAGTATTTCTCAAATTATTGTTTACAAATTAGTTTGATTAAATTCACTTTGTTGTACCCAATATTTTGAATTGATCCGGATAAGCTTTATTGAAATTTGGTCGGCGTTTAGTACAATTGCACAATTAATTTTTAGTCCTTTGTTGAACGCCCGGGGTCGAACGGTTTCTTTGAAAGTGAAACTTGAACTGTTAGAAATATTTAAAGTATTCGTAATACTTGTTTTAATATATAAGGAATGGTGTTAAGTCTTTATAACATGAACAACAGCTGACCAGACCATTCCCTCAATTGACCTTTGTCTAAATTAACGTTGTAAAGCAGGTGGCGGCACGGTATTGTCTGTATTTGTTTCTTTATAACAGGACAGCGAACATAGCTTCACCATTAATCATAGAAAAGATACTCATATATGCCTGAAGTCATGATGTGTCGAATTTTAGCAATAAGAATAAACCACAAATTTGGAGCGATAAGTGCTTTTTGTTCTGTCCCTTCTGGACCTTCCCTTAAAAAGGCTTTTGCTATAAAACTAAGAGACAACTATTTACAGGAAATAAAACGTTTAAATTAATACCAAATATTGAAAGTAAACCAGATAAACTATATCGTACAGTATACTGCTTCATTTGGTACAAGGTCTTTTGCGCTGAGGAGAGTGGACTCAACAACTGCATGATTTTTCATTTTGTCATCTTTGTTTTGTTTTATTTTGTTTTTGTTTATATTGTTCATGTATGCCTTCAATCCTAATGTAATGGGTACAAATGTGCATTAATAGATAATTATAAAGATAAAAACTTGTCATCATTCGATGTCTACCTCCTAATTAAGTTGTTATCGCGTTCTTGCCTAATGGTCATGTATAAATGATTTTATGTATGATGTTCTTACATTTTATTTTGTAATTTTAATGTTAATACCCTTAATTACCTGAACAATTATGAGTTTCAGACTTTATTTAGAATAATGAGTCGTGGTCAAAACCTTAGTTCCTAGTTGATATTGTTAGTTACTTTTAGGCCTTTTGCAAAGCCATGTTTACATTGTATGCCCGATTGTATGTGTCATTGATTTAATGTTATCTCAATACCATTATTCCACCACATCTGTTTTTGGTCTTCAAAATCTTGGTACAAGCCGTGGGAATTTGCGTCTGCAGGACTGTCCTTGTCTATCCCCTTTATATGCAGTGTTAAAGTCTGGCACTCGGTATATTTTACAGTTGATGCTTGTTCTTGTGCCCGGCTGAGTCTCAATATAAGCCACAATATCCGGTCTCCAGTTTACAGCCATGGAAATTGTCAAAACAAATAGACAAATAAAGGGATATGGAGTAAATCTACATATAAGAAAATCCCTATGAATACATAGTAGTGCCAAATATTTTATGAATATTATTTAAAATCATCAATGCTGATGTCTTCAGTACTTAATTTATTAATCGTTCGTACTTCCTTTATTAAATTACGTCCCTTTTTATTGTAAAAGGTGCATTATATAAATAAAAAGAGAAAATGATTTATACAGTCTACAAATTACGTAACAATAATAAAATCTTTTATGAGGCGATATAAATTTATCTAATTTTACACATCAGATCCGCCAAATCTCCAAAACAAAGTGTTTATAAAGCAAGATTATGATAAGATCTTACTATTGTCTAGGTTTTATGTAGAGTTACATTGGCAAGACAAACTTATAACGTTATGGATTAAAATGTATCCGGTATAATTCAAATATAAAATACATGAAATACTAAAAATTCAGTATCTTAAAATAAAACGCCAAAAAATAACGTGGACATTAAAAATACGATCTTATTTTTTTCTTGCTTTGGAGTCCATGACAGTTCTTTGAAACTTCACACTGTTGTCACCTGTTTTTGTTTAGGATAATTTTGTCCACAGATTATACCATACATAGGACTCTATGTGGGCATATCAGTTGTTACAATAGTTTGAAAAATTGTCAAAAGTTTAGATTAAAAAAAATCAAAGACCGTATTTAAAATGAAAGGATATGGAGTAAATACACATGAGACAAAGTCTCTACAAATACATGATAAAATGTATGCACTATTATCAAGTTGTGTAAAGGTAAAAATCAAAAGACACCATATCCATGTTGTCGTTCAGGCTAAACCTAAGCACACCATAGGTCAACGTCAGGCTAAACCTAAGCACACTATAGGTCAACGTCAGGCTAAACCTAAGCACAACATAGGTCAACGTCAGGCTAAACCTAAGCACACTATAGGTCAACGTCAGGCTAAACCTAAGCACCCTATAGGTCAACGTCAGGCTAAATCTAAGCACACCATAGGTCAACGTCAGGCTAAACCTAAGCACACTATAGGTCAACTTCAGGCTAAACCTAAGCACACTATAGGTCAACGTCAGGCTAAACCTAAGCACACTATGGGTCAACGTCAGGCTATACATAAGCACATTATAGGTCAGCGTCAGGCTAAACCTAAGCACACTATAGGTCAACGTCAGGCTAAACCTAAGCACACCATAGGTCAACTTCAGGCTAAACTTAAGCACACTATAGGTCAACGTCAGGCAAAACCTAAGCACACTATAGGTCAACGTCAGGCTAAACCTAAGCACACTATAGATCAACGTCAGGCTAAACCTAAGCGCACCATAGGTCAACGTCAGGGCTAAACCTAAGCACACCATAGGTCAACTTAAAAAAACATATGCAGTAGACAATTTGTGTTAAGGATAAAATAAAAGCATGTTTAAGCAAAGGAATTAAAAGATGCTAGTTTGATACATGGCAAAATTAAAAGACTACATCCATTAGCCAAGTTCGGTTTCACAGCATTTAGGCTGCAGATAGCAGAACAGCTTACCTACATTATAGTTGGAAAATTTGAATAATAAGTAATAGCAAAACTACCAGACAGTTTAGGAAGAGTCATGTACTTAACTCACACCTTTCAATTTAAGTGAATTAGAAGGTAATATTTATGCAAGTTCAAATAAGAATTACGGCAAACCTTAATTTTGGTCCAGACAAAGTGAGAAAGACTCGAAGTTTAACAAACGACCCCCATTACGTCTTTCATAATGAAGAAGAATTTAGGATAGTAAGTCCCCGT
>MJUU01001679.1:36537-55095 GCA_002080025.1 Modiolus philippinarum
AGTTAATTATCACTTTTATTTCACTGAGAAATTTCAATCTTTCACCGTCATCTATATAATAACAGTAATTATAAATGTCCAACTGAAATTACAAATATAACGTATCGTTTAACCATATCTTCTACCTGTCAAAATAAAACTCTTTAGTTATCAAACTTGCCATTTCAATCACAGTTGGTTAATGTTGAAGAAAAATCACAATAGAAATAATAACGTATAAAACCATGCAGTGGGAAATATTGTTTCGAAAACAAACAAAATCTAATTGATTGCTTGCAGCGGAAATTTCGGACTGAAAAAAAGAAATAAATATTGATATACAGTCTATTAAAATTGTGCTGTCAATGAATTAATAACGACCATTAATCAATCTGGGAATGCGTTATGGAGATAAAATTCCATTTTCACATCCCCACTCTTGAGTTCTTTTGAAGTTGCACCAGATGTTGTTGTCTTGGTATCTGATTAAAACTAAATGACCATTCAATACTTCAGATGAGAATTTTACTCTCACTTTGCACTGAACCATGACGGATATTAGAGCCATCAAAGACAGGTGTTTCTAATGACCAGGTAAAAATGATACCAGAGCAGTCATGTGCTGAAACAATAACTTCAAAGTTCACTAGGGTCAAAGAAAGGTCTGGTGGGATTATTAATATCAGAAACCACACTCCGGAATAAAACTTCTTACAAGAAATACCAAAATACAAAGAATTTAAAATGTACTCTATTTTTAACCTAGTAATACAGTCGAGATTTCAGAATCCAAAGACTCGTATTACTTTCTAAAAGAGCTTGGGAAAGATCAGACGATTTGTAATATGCAAATATTGTCAATAAGTTGGATTATTAATCTGCAACTTTTTCATTTTTTTCAAAGGCTCAAAAACTATCGATGAAACTGAACACGAATAATAAAAAAATTATATTTATTTAAGAAACAGAGTACTGCTGATGTAAATTGCATTAAGAGGGTCCCATTCAAGTTGCATGCAGAAGAATTTTGAAAGATAAAAACCTCTATATATCGAGAATAGAATGCAACATGAATATTCGCGGCTATTCTTGCTTGCTTTTCGTGTCGTTTCAGCTAGAACAATCCCATTGACAAAGTTAGGTATTACAATTTATATGAGTTCTTTCCCTCCAACAATAAACACCAGTACATGTAATCATTTAATTTTAATAAGTATTTACTTACAATTTAGTTGTTGCATTAAGGTTATGAAATATAAACCTAAATGCCACCCATGGAGCAAAAATGTATAAAAATATTTAGAATTTTCGATGTCATTTCATGGACTTAATTTGATTTTCCTCACGCGAGTTGCATTCGCCACACATGAAGCATAAACCAAATTCGTCTCAAAAGTTTTACTTGATTACTTAACTATGATTTGAAAGAGTAGGAACTCTTATACAATAGTTGCATACGTAAAGAACATTGTCTGTATAAAAAATGAAAATTGTATGTCCACCGCACAAATAACAGTAACATTGCCTGAAACATTAATGATACCCGAGCCGCAGCCGAAGTCATTTTCGATGTTGAGGGCAATGTCAATGTTCTAACCTGTCAAGATATATTAACAATTCTAAATATTAGCTATTATGTTGTATTTTTTTTCCCATTAAATTGAAGAATGCCCTGCCGTGGTTCTTTTCCAGCCTTTGGCTGGACCGTAAGTGCCCCAACTCTACAATTGCAATCAGACAGTGTCTGTCTGCATTATCACTAAGTCTTGTTCTTTCTCAATCGACATTTCAACGTACATTAAATACATAAAACATTATTTTAAGCCAATGAAAACAAATAATTGTTAGCTGATATGAAATAATGTCTTATATGACCAGAAATAGTCAGTTGCGAAATGTTAAAAGCCCAGATCATTGTAGGGATATTCGAAAACTTAATTCAAGTTTATTTTACATATATTTTATAAATATTTTTCAGCCAGGCACAGGCGATCTTAGATTTTATTACGCACGATCAAGTTGCATTCTAAATTATTTGAAAGAACTAGTTTACATGGAAAAGGCGTAAATTGTCTAAATACCATCCTAGCATAGTTACTCTGATATTACAAGTATTCCTTTTCTAAATGCTGCAAATTGTTTATTTCAATACACATTATATAACATAAAGAATGATACTGTTTATCGAAAGAAATCCAAGTCCAAGTACAAATGTATTAAAGTGAAAAAGATGAAGATATTTAGCTATTCAAATGATACTTTTTGTTCAAGATGCTATAGTGTTCAATTGTTGTGGCGTTCTTTTTCGTAGTATTAATAATTCAGACTTTTACGTAGTAATAGATATTCAATGTCTGTTAACCTCTCAAAATCTTACTGCATTTTTATGAAATACGTAGAATTATGACTTATTAATACAATGTAATACGCCTTAAAACAAATGATTTAGTATATGAATCACATTTAGATCTTGATTTAGTACAAGGTGGTTTGTGTTTACTATGGAGTCACTGATTTTAAAAGTGATTGATCGGTACTTATCCAAACACAGTTATTGTTGTCAAGTACGAAAACTTGCGGAAAATAGTACATAACTCAATTTATATCATGGATTTCATCGCTTCATTTTTCGATGACTTGAACACTCAACCATCAAGGGAAAAGAATAATTTATCCACCCCTTTATCCCAATGGACAAGATATAAATTGTCGAACTGCTAGCAAACTTTAATTTTTTTGTGTTTTGTTTTTGTTTTTTTATTTTGTTTTGTAACCAGAATTGCAGATTTGTAGGAACCTTTTAAGGGTATGCGTCGGTTGATGTATATTCTTAAATAAACAAATAAACCTCATCAATAATAAAACAAGAAGATTGCATAAAATGCCGGATTATTTTGCTTGTTTTGTATAACTACTTTAAGCACTCTTTGTCAGCTCTTAATTCAATGTATACTTTTTATTTAATAAATTTGACATATGAGCCTGTAAAATTGATATTTTGTAATTTTAAACCAAAACAAGTAAATCCAACCTCATTTTGTGTTTAGTACAAATGATTGTCAAATCAAATTAGGAATAAAATAAAAATATATTATTTACCATATGAGGCATGTCGTAACATCTTTACTAAAAATTAAATAACATCATCAACAACAACAAATAATAATAATAATAATAATAATAATAACAAGTGATAATGTGTTTGGAGTCTCCCAAACCAAAATTCATTCTTTACTGTACTTTGAAAGAACAAGGATTCCTCAATGTAATAATTGTGCTCTTAACTAATTTTGTTTCTGTCTAACAGCGTTATAAGTAACTTCGATTCGCATGTACATTGGGGTTGCATCAGAAAAATCATTTCTATTTTTTATAACATTATGAAGTAGAAGATTTCCTCTATGGTGTGTAATTTTTCAAAATTTTAATTTACACTGACATACATACAAGTTTCAATAAGTTCGGATCACACATCTTTGAAAATACTAGTTTGTAAATTTGATACATGTATTTCTTTCCCGGAAGTTGCATCATTATTTTCTTATTGTTAACTCATCGATAAACCAAGATAATAAGCTACCCTTCCGGAGCACCTGATGTCACTCTCAGTTTCACTGGAGTTCACACTGTGAGTGCCTTTGTTCTGAATGTTGTGGTTTCTGGTTCTGTGCTTTGTGTCTGTCTGGCGTCATTGTTTTTGTGTCTAACGTCATTGTTTTCTGTGTTCTCGTTTTTGCCCTGTCTTTGGACTTCGATTTTTGTGAATTTCACCCCTTTGTTCCTTCGGTATTCTACGACCGTTGCTACATATATACATTAATTGATACTTTAATGTCAAATTCAGTTTTTTGGCTGTGACCTTGACCTTTAACTTGTCCTCATTTTGAAGGTCACATCTTTCTAAACGGTTTTTCTATTGAATATTTCTTTGTATCTTCAATGGTATTTGAGCTTTAAGCCGAAACCAAGAAATCAGACATTTAAAATCAGTTTTTGGCCCAGCCCAAAGGCCAAAAACAGTTGGTCCAATGATTTTAAACCCAATGTACAAAATGGAGATCTTAACAAGATACACATTTTTGTCATGATTACATTTTATCAGCTATCTATTACGGTTTATGAGTTAATCCAATGACAAGGTCTAGGGTCAAAGTTCAAAGTGACCAATGACCTTTGACAATGGAATTTTTAAATGTAACACGATTGGAAAAGGTTCCAGGTTTCTATCTCTTACCGTTTTCGAGAAAAAAACATGTTTAAAGATATGACGAAATTTTCAAGGGGCATAACTCATGAAGGGTTTTTATCAGAAAACCCAAATTAAAAAAAAAATAAGGTTCTGGTTTTGTTTCCATGGCAACCAAATGCTATTTTGTTATTACGCATAGTATCATACCCATTCCAAAAAAAAAAAAAAAAAAAAAAAATCGGGCAGGGGTTCCCCTTATACCTATGTAATGCATATTTCTCAAAATTCATTCTCTTTTATCAGAAAACCAGATTTTTCAAAAAAGTAAATTTCTGGTTTAGTTTCCATGCACCAAATGCTCTTTTGACCAATATATCAAATTCAGACCCCCCTCCCTCCCCCTCCCCCCAAAAATGGCAGGGGTTCCCCTTATAAGCTTTGTAATGCATATTTCTCAAAATTCATTCTTTTTTTATCAGAAAACCTGATTTCTCAAAAAAATAAATTTCTGGTTTTATTTCTTTGGCAACCAAATGCTCTTTGTCCATTACACCCATTTTCAGACTTCTTTCCAAAGAAAAGGGCAGGGGTTCCCCTTATATCCCATGTAATACATATTTCACAAAATTCCTTCTTTTCAATCAGAAAACCCAATTTAAAAAAAAAAAGTTTTGTTTTTTTTTCATGGCAACCAAATGCTCTTTTGTCATTACGCACAATTTCAGACCCCTTCCCAAAGCAAATTTGGGCAGGGGTTTTCCCTCATAACCTGTGTTTCACATATTTCTCAAAATTCCTCCTTTTTTATCAGAAAACCAAATATTAAAAAAAAGGTTCTGGTTTTGTTTCCATGGCAACCAAATGCGTTTTCGTGATTACATATAATTTCAGACCCATTCCAAATAAAAATTTGGGCAAGGGTTCCCCTTATAACCTATGTAATACATATTTCTCAAAATTCCTTTTTTTTCTTATCAGAAATCCAGATTTAAAAAAAAATAAGTTTCTGGTTTTGTTTCCATGGCAACCAAATGCCCTTTTGTTACTACACACAAGTTCAGGCCCTTTCCAGAAAGAAAAAAAAATGGGCAGGGGTTCCCCTTATTTGTCATACATATTTCTCTCATTCCTTCTTTTTTATTGTAATGGACTGTAATTAAAAAATAATTGTTCATTTTAACAATCTATCCAACGATAGAACAATCGAGCCACATACAGAAGAGTCAGATTTACAGACATCCCTGAAAAAGACCAACACATGTCAACCGGGAATCTTCCGTATATCTAGACAATAACATCAATGTTATATCTTTGCCAATTTTATTTTTATACAAAAAAAATTCTGAAAAGTTCAAGTTTATGTTTTACATATATCAGCCTGACTGCAAATTGTTTCCTGAAATAAAAAAAAACTATATTACTTCATGGTTTGTCCTGTGTTCTCCTGCAAGATTTAGCTCCAGGAGTCTCTAACCCTTTACTAATAATCATAACAGACTAAAATGTGGCATTTTTATCAAAGCAAAAAAAAATTTTTTCTGACATTCTGACGAAAAACTATTACAACAAGTAATATAAATATTGAATAATCAAGTCTCTTAAATAAGTTTATACATAGTTTTTATGTTTACTGAATAGTAAAATAAGTATATACCACTGTGTTTTATTTCGGTTAATGGCCACAAAACAAGGAAATTATTTAAATTAGAATATTATATATAACCTGAGAACATTAATATATTACAATCATATAAGTAATATAAATTCTTATCGATATTATGAAAAAACAGGGTCGATGCCCTGTTATAAATAACTAAATACCGAATTGAGGATATCACATACCCGAAGTTCATTTTTTCATTTTATGTTCCGTCCTATCACTGATCTGTCAATCTGTACAATCACTTTTGTTTTCCAAATGATGCATCCTAATCACAAGAAGCTGATGCGCACTAAATTGTAGTCTATTCTCCAAGGTCAAGGTCACGTTGGCTTTTTTGTACTTGTGTATGGATGTTAATTTGAGTACCCTGCATTAGATCAGTACACAATATGGCTAAATAATTAGCTATCACTATGTTTATTACTTTGAGTACCTTGCATTAGATCAGTACACAACATGGTAAAATGACTAGTTATCACTGTGGTTGTTAATTTGAGTACCTTGCATTAGATCAGTACACAACATGGTAAAATGATTAGTTATCGCTGTGGTTGTTAATTTGAGTACCCTGCATTAGATCAGTACACAACATGGTAAAATGATTAGCTATCGCTGTCGTTGTTAGTTTGAGTACCCTGCATTAGATCAGTACACAATATGGCTAAATAATTAGTTATCACTACGTTTATTACTTTGAGTACCTTGCATTAGATCAGTACACAACATGGTAAAATGATTAGTTATCACTGTGGTTGTTAATTTGAGTACCTTGCATTAGATCAGTACACAATATGGTAAAATGATTAGTTATCACTGTGGTTGTTAATTTGAGTACCCTGCATTAGATCAGTACACAACATGAAAAAATGATTAGCTATCGCTGTCGTTGTTAATTTGAGTACCTTGCATTAGATCAGTACACAACATGTTAAAATGATTAGCTGTCACTTTGGTTGATACAGATACAGGTTCTTTTCTCAGTAAATTT
Organism: Modiolus philippinarum; assembly: GCA_002080025.1. Taxonomy (NCBI): domain Eukaryota; kingdom Metazoa; phylum Mollusca; class Bivalvia; order Mytilida; family Modiolidae; genus Modiolus; species Modiolus philippinarum. The sequence continues at coordinate 43,357 of MJUU01001679.1, forward strand.
TTTTTTCAAATTTTGTTTGGTTGAACTAGTTTCCTATTGTTGTTCTGTTTTCTTAGGCTACTTGCATACAAATTTCCGATAAATGTTTTTTTTTTCAGTTCTCCCTTTAATTATATAAACAATTCCAAATCGACTAAACGATATGTAATTGTTTCATTTTATTGCAGTGCTTTGTTTTTATATGAGTGAGTTCCGTTAGTGACTTGTCTGATGCCTAAGAGTAGAATCACTCTCACTCTAGTAAAATAACAAGTTACTCGCCCGCTGGGCTTGTTTAAACATTAGTTTTTGAAGACAGGATTTGTTTTTATTAACTACTAGTTAAACTGAATTCGAGTAAATAATACACCGCACCTTGCAGCCCATTAGGGGTAAGGTATGGAAAAGTACTTGACACAGATTATTATATGTTTGTTTCTATTTGATTTTTATCTAAATCTTATTTTCTCTCCACAGATAAATGGATTGGTATCTTCAAACACAGATTTAACGAAATGTAGGAAATGTAAAGCTGGATTTTATGCAAAACAAATATGTAACAATGAACACGATACTATATGTGCACCCTGTCCTTCCAATCACTTTATGTCTCTAGATCACAACGTAGAAACAAAATGTAACTTGTGTTCTTCGTGTTCTCTTGGATCTTATGTTACCATACCCTGTTCATCAACAAGCAATACACAATGCAAATCATGTGATCACGTGACAGAGTCAGAAAGTTTTAAGACATCTTGTGCAGGTGAAAAAGTGCCATTATCTAACTTAAATATAGCTAATGATAATGTGATATTGGATAAAGCCGATGAAACGGGTTCCGGTGTAGAGGAAGTAGTTGACACATTCATTAATCCAAACGTAACAGTGATTAGTGATGACGTTATTACACGTGACAATGAAACGGAAGGAAGTGGTGAGGTTATTCTAGAAATTCCTTCCGTCGATGAAATAATTCCAAGCGATAAAACAACTATTAGTGTATTACCAGTTTCAAAAGATGTAGTGGACGAAGACTTAATACCAGTTTCAACCCCAGTTATAACAAAGAAAACAACAGAAACAACAACAAAATCAATTGTAACTACCAGAACAACACCGTTACCATCTGAAAGCACAACAAGAAAAACACCGTTACCAACAGAAAAACCTACAACTACAACAGAAAAACCAACAACTACAACAGAAAAACCAACAAATGCAACAGTAAAATTAACAACAACAGAGCGATTAATAACAAAACCGACAACCGTAAAAGTCACAATAAAAGCAACAACAGAGAAAGTTCTTGATTTGGGTACTGGTATAAAATTGGAAGATGAAAGTAGTGAAGAATCGGAGGAAGAAGAAATTGAAGTAACGGTGGTTCCTCTGGCAACTGAAGTAAAGTCCACTGCATCTAAAGATGGTAAATATCAGGGCTATATACTAAAATTGTCTTGTACAGTGTTGCATTGGGATAGCTATTTGTAGGAGGAAACATTGGACAACAGTATTATTTTCCTCCTATTTTTTTCAAATTTTCTCGTCATCACGAGTTATCTATATCCAGTATTTATTGTACGGTGTTGCAACTTGCGACTGGCGTGTTTACATAAGTCTAGAGTTTAATGTTTACTATCGGTTTTGGATCCACACAAGTCAGGTGTTCAGAGTCCACGTACTTGTACGTTCCCTTAAACAATCCCAAGTCAGATATATGAGTCCACGTACGTTCCCTCGTTCGTACGTGTACTCAGAACACGTGACTTGGGAGGATGTCGGACTTGTTGCTATGATATATTTCTCAATTGACAGGTGCATGTATGGCAGATGACTGTTTAACGGGAATTGATGTTGTTTCTCATGGTTGGATCTGTTGAATGCATTGTGAGACATTAGTGTACTTTTCACTGTACATTGTACATACAATGTACATATTTGTATTAACTGTACAAATACTGTGAGCATATCCTGATTATTTTTCGGAATTGAATCACTTGAATTCAGTTGATGATTTTGACAACTTTTGGATTATGGCTTTCCATATTATTTGATTCGAATGCTGATGAGAGGTTACTCCTTGAAACACGTGTACAGTATATCGAAATGTAATGTTGTTTATGCAACTTTGGTATTTTTTTGTATTATAAAGTAACATAATACCCGACTCTAACATATACCAAATTGCGTTCAAAAATTCTGCAGATGGGCATTTCGACTATACATCATGTAATTATGTCTTTCGAGTGAAGATGTTGAAATTTGTGCTTTTTGTCCCTTTCGGCGGTTTTATTAGTGAACATTTAACGACAGTCAACTTATTCCTTTGCTATTATAGCTATTCGTAACCATGTATTGGTGGAGACACTCTGCTTTGCTATGTCGGACTTGTAAAACACTACTAAAGAGTATGTTATATGCTTATGGTACTTTGCCACGGAACTTGATAAGATCGATTGAACAATAGCTTTGATGTCAAAAATAATAATTACTATCTTTAACTGATTGAAGTCAAATTTATGTCTGAAAGATTTAAGGATTTGTAAAATCACGAACACTGGTCAAAGTCAACTTGTTTAAGATACTAGTATTGAACTTTCATGTATATTTTTTGAAAATTTCACAATATTCCCTTTCTCTGTATCACTCATGCTAAAACACAGAAAAACATGCAACTGGCGATTGATTGAATAAAAGAAATTAACAACTAATTCACTAAATGTTACATTACTGGAATGAAACCAAATCTACATGGAATTCAAACTCTATTCATCAACACTATTTTACACCAAATTTTAATTATATATTTTCCGTGAATGTTTTTTCGGTATGGCTTCGGTACAACTGTCAGAACTAAGACGGCTCATAATGGTATTTTTATCAACAATATGAAATGGCATCACAATAACATAGATATGAATACAAAAAAAATCATTCATCCTAATTTTCTATTTATCAAATAAATGCATTTGTGTCGGTCGGAACAAATTTATAACCACTGAACTTGAAATAGTCTTAGTATTGTTGGATTTTGTATTTTTCCAGAGAAAAACGAAACTCCTGTAAGAGCTTTTGCACCAGTATCTGAGAGGAAAACGGAAGCTATGGTGAGTAAACACTCTTGACAGGGGTAGATAAAGTAACCAAAAAGTGCTATTGTTTTTGTTTACTTGTAAATGTCGTGTCTTAGTCAGATAGGGTCGATGGTATAATTCAATTTAGGACAAATAGTTTTATTCAATAGGGGATACTAAAAGTATGTTAAATACTTGCTAAGTAGGAGACATCGATTTTGAACAGATAATTGACCAATCGTTAGTATAGGAAGACGCATTGTCATATTTAAAACGTAATGTAAAAATAAAACGCAATGATTTCAGCCAAGATGAAGTGTAATTCTCGTTTAAGTGGGCGCATTCATCTAAATGAAAGGGTGGATGAATAAATCATGACTAAGAATTTTAAGGTAGTTAAAATTACATTCGAAAGCTTATTGGCTTGGAGTAAAATACATTATCAAGTATGTAACATTGCTCATCTTGTATAAATTCTGCTCAAACCATTGCTAGGGAATTCTTGAACTTGCTATGAGATAAAAGTAAAACTCATGATGTCTTCAATATGAAAAGAACAATTGGTTTTACCATGTGTTTGTATCATCTACATTTACTCCATATCCTTTCATTGTTTATAATTCCTAAATAAACATCTTAAGTAACAATCAAACGACTTATTCCGTTTCCTTGTTCTTGTTTCTGTATTCGTTTGCCGATGTTTATCAGCCTCTTCACATAGTTGAGTTTTAAATATTTTCGCCATTTTGATAAAAACTAGGAATGAGAATAAAGTAACACCCTTGTAATTTTGCTCGTTGCTGTACGTTGTATAGTGAATTGTGTGCAAATTTATTTTCCCCTTTTCTAGTTTACGCTACAAGCTAAGGATAAATTTTGATTTTACGAAAATAGAGAATTAAAACTGAAATAACTTAAAATTGGTCTTTCCAGTATCCCATTTGGAAATCTGTACAATTATTCTAGTTATCTCTAGGATCCCTATTTACAACAAAGATTGACCCTATATCTATATGTTGAACTATATACTGTAGATGGTTAGTTTTATTGTACCAAACTAGATAAGAAGAAGGGATATTGGCAGACGCAGCTGCTGCTTTTTGTGTCCTGTACATTTACTATTGAAATGTCTGTGCTTATTCGTTTATTTTTATGTTATTTTAGACTGACGATAGCGATAAAGTGTCGATAGGTATAGTTATCGCTGTAGCCATTATAGCCGCCATTGTATTTTTCATCGTTGGGTTCATTGCCAGTAAATATTGTCGGAAGAGAAGACAGGAAATAAAAATGATGAATGTAAGTAATCTCTAAACTTTATATAGATGGTCGCTAGTGAGAAATAGCATTTTGTCCAAAGCAACTGAGAACCATTCTTTTACCTCCTGTGCTGGTGTTATATCAGTTTCATTTTTCAAAAATATAAAATCATTGCTGTATTTTACATAATAATTATTCAGTTTTGTTTGTTTGATTATGTTTTTTATGATTGTGTTCACCTCTATACGACCTGTAAGTCTCGATCAATTCTGAATTTAGTGATAAAAAGGATGACAGGAAACTCCTACAATGGCTTCAAATTATATCTTACATGCTTCAATCCATAAGGGAATTCATACAGAACAACACAAATGAAAGACAAAAGACCAATGTAAATTACAAAAGGAATTCGGGACAGCTGGACTTGGTACCGGAAACATAAATGAAACATTTTTTGTCCCCAAAAGTTGCATTTTGTACCAACATGCGTGACATTTCAAACTCTTTGATATGCCTTTTTCGATGTATTGCACGTAAAATATTGATCTAATACCAAAGGCAGGGCAGTTTTAAAGTACTTGTCATCATTTATCAAATGTATTGTAGTCCAAGAGGGAAACCTAGTTTTCTGAACATCAAATCAAAACTTGACTTACCTCAAGCAATATAAATGAATACATTCAGTATATATTTCCACATAACTTGTGTTTATTATAAAGCAAATCTTTCAATGGTTCATCTTGCAAAGCCTTTGAGGGAGATTTGGTAGACTGACAGTACTGTACCAAAAGAGCCTTAGCTGCTCCATTTAGCCACTGTTTACTTACAAACACTACTAACACTTATATAACGGGACAAAGACAGAATACCGTGGGAAAAAAGGATGCATGATTACATAAATAAAGTACAGATAAATGGCAAAACCTAGAACATAAGAAGCTGTTGCCCAAGACAATTTATATTTACAAAAGCACGACATTCAAAATTAATGCACCCAGAATGCAAACTCTCAGAAAAGGTGAAGAGGTAACAATTGTAAGGCCGGAGATTTTTTCAAGGCTGATATTATTTAAAGCTACAATAACTCTTAAATATCCAGTTCCCCATCATCGATGTATAGGTACAAGTAAAAAAAGGCATGGACGAAAAACGCGTACAACGAAATGAGATAAGCAATAAGGGGATATGGAGTAAACGCACATGGGACAAAATTTCTACGAATACATGGTAAAACAAAAATATAGAACAACGCTTTTATCGTCTTCTTTATCTTGAAGTCACCATGATGTAATTAACAATGAGCTTTGCTTATACTCATATAGTTTAAGAAGGCCCCTAAGATCGGTTTGATCAGGATTCATTGAGAAACCGAAAAGGCTTTCTATCAGATGATACACATTACTTTGACAAAATGTAAAGTGTTCGGCTCGGTTCTCACTTACTTTAAAATGTCGAAATGAACAAAGTCAAGATTCAAACATTAACTTTGGTTTTCTAGAGACACAACATTTAGTTAATGACAGATGACAGATGATTTTATAAATACCCTTTAGTTGTACTAATTTGACTTTTGTTTATAATAAACCATGATTAGACCAATATTATAATTACGATTATACACTGCACATGTAACAAACATAAATAGCATGTTCATTGTTCCTGACATTTGTCATCTAAATATAATTATACAAAATGTCACATGTATAGTTGTACCTTGGTACCACAGTGATTGACAATTTTATTTCTGGTACCTTCATTTAACCTTTGAACCCCAAACCAGTATCTGTATGATTTTTGCTTCAGTTGATTCCGTTTCTTTTAAACCACTCTTTTTCTAAAACCAGCATATATCATCAGTATTTCAATGTTGACGTATGGGACCCCAGGGTAGTTTTTTTACATAATTGGGTAGGGACTGGGTAGAATATAAACAATAAACAAGAATCCATCAAAGACACTGTCATATTCATAGGAAAAATCATGAGGATATCTAAGTACCATGATCGAAGAGAGTATACGGTATTCCGACAGAAAAGGAAAACCATTGAATATGTTGAATGACATTTCTGTAGTGTAATATTCTGGAAACCAGATTACAAAACAAGTGATCTATACCGAAAATCATTTGAATATGGTAGATCAAGTCTAGGTAGCAAGAATGATTTCCAAGTTACTTTCAATTAAACCGGGTTTTATAGGTTACATAAAAAACCCTTGAGTGATACAAGACAATCAATCTCAGAACGTGCACATCTACAGTACTTATACAACTATTGCTATATGATAAATGGGTTTAAAGATACAACAGACACTTCCTCATTGGCATCAGTCCTTGACCGTCATCTTCAAATTGATGAGCAGAGGTACACTTCAAACTAAATTGTATGATAAATGTGATGACTTCACTTTTCCAATACTCAACTTTCCTTTTCATTGTAGCTACATTCCAAAAAAAAAACAAACAAACAAACAAACCAAAAACAAAACAAGAAAAAAAAAAAACAAAAAAAACAAAAACAAAACAAGAAAAAAAAAACAAAACAAAAACCAAAACTTAAAGCTGTTTTTCCTCTACTGGATATAACATTACTACCGGAATTGACATTACTACTGGATTTGACATTACTACCGGAATTGACATTACTACTGGATTTAACATTACTACCGGAATTGACATGCTCACACACGGTGGGCGTTTTATGAGAAGCAGGAGATGCTTACTGTACCGGTGCATCTGAACTCACTCATGGTTTTTTATTTTTTCATTTGTAGTTCATCTGTTCATTTGTGTCTTCATTTTTGTCTGGGTCGCACTCGTGTGATATCTTTATTTCTTGGTGTTTCTGATGTTGCCAATGCCACTGTCCTTGGATTATTCGCTTTTAGAATGACGGATGAGTTACAAACAGGCTGATGATACCAAATTTAATGTACGACAGTTGGAAATAAAGTGATTTCAAACAATCATTAGCAACTCTAATCTGACTATTAGCTTACAAAAAAATATGACCCACTGACTGTCATTAGATTTGACATAATTTAAAAAGCTATAACATATGTACAGTAGAGTTTTGGCATTATTCCATGACTTTATTATGGTCGACGAACTTTGCTATTGGAACAATTTATTACAACATAGATGTTTACAGCCCCTTTTTACAATATCCGAGTTATGTTAAACATATACAAAGTAAAAAGCCGATTTACAACCCGCTATGAACAACAGGTTATCGATTCATGATTGGCTAAAAACGTATTTGACTTACTAAGAGGTCTGAGTATAACAACATGTAATTTATTACAATCTGTGATGTAATTCTTTTAGTAACAGTGTTTAATTTACTGGTAACCTGGCTATGCCGACAAATTAATATAAAACATTTCAGACAGGTACATCCTATAACCTTGTCTGACCCTTTTGCTCATATATATACTTGTTTCTTTTCAAGGTCAAAGCATAAAATTAAGTAAAACGTTATCTTGATAATGTTATTATCCCTAAATTTTTAGACTGGTACGTTTTATTTCATGACAGTTGGTGAAAAATGCATGAAAATAAAAGCATTTCAGACACCAGAGGATGACGCTTTGTGGATCAAAAATATAAAAAAAAAACACGTGTAAAAAATATCTTCCCCAAGTTTGGTTTCCTTTAATTCCAAACAAATTTACTCTTATGTTTGGTAGCCATTCATGACAAATCACTAATCTTTAAACTAGCAAGAACAGTAGCATGCTTTAAAAGTTGTTAAATTGTATTGTGTATAGTAAGGCTATCAGAAAGATTGCGTTTACCATAGTACAAATATATGGACGTTAACACTTGCTAAATAATTCTTTTGTTGCTATGGTTGTCATCATGGATTTGTTTTGACCCTTATTGAATTACTTTTGTATGGCACTGACTCAAAGTATTTATTTTCAACACAAGTAATTAACTCCGCTTGTATTTACTTCGTAAATGTAAACGCAACAAAATATTATATATAACAAACAGATGATACACACGGACAGTGGTACCTGGTCTTTTTCTAGGGTCCTTATTAGGTCATTGCCGTCAGTACGTTGGTCCATTTTGATTTTAGTGGTAATTCTGTAGTAATGGTTAATGATAATGACGTTTTCAGTCGGCATGTTCAATTATCCCTGTATCCTTTGCACTATCAACTATCGCAGTCACTTCCTATCCCTGTATAGTGACTTGCTTGATTTATTCCTTTTCTCCTGTGAGAGATTAGGGCCAAAGACAAGTCTTCTTTACGTTTCTCGGCCCAGAATCGTATTGCAGCGTCTATCCAGGTTTATATTTCTTGTTCAGTTGTTCTCAACCAGGCTCCTATTGCCATTTCTTTTTATCTTCCCACGGTGCCCATGTCAGTGCTCTTCTTGGTTGCGAGTCGCTGTCCATTCTTGGTAAATCCTCTTCTCATTTTCATCTTCGGGTATAATTTGATTGCTCATAGTTTCCACTTGTGCTAGTGGTCTAACATTGTCTTTCAAGAGCATTCGTGGCAAATAGAATGTAGAATGAACTTCAGACATTGCTACTGTAATGTACGTAACAGTTTTTTTCTCTTTTGGTTATTTTCTATGTTTCACAGCCATACAATAAGATTGATATTACGGTTGACCAGTGGACCGTAGTCCGGCAGTGTTTTACCAGCAGACTAGGCTTCTTTAGCCTAGCCGGCAGTTTAGCTGAAAGCATCCCTTAACCCATCTTTCAAAATTACGTATTGTCATATTCTCTCCTTTCAAGATTGTGGTCATGGAGTTAATAGTCTACCTGTATTGGGTTTTATTCGTATGTTTACTAAACTATAGGGAAACGGGACAGATAAAGGGGAGGTTTGGGTACCAATAAACCGGTTTAACCCTACCGCTGGCTTTTGCTAGTGCCGGTACCAAGTCCGGCTGTACATCCTATCGTTGTTTACGTTTGTCTTTTGTCTAATTTGTGTTTTTCCTGTGTTGTTCTTTTGCAGATCGTGACATGTAATTATAATTTTCAGCCATTGTAGGTGTTTCCTGTTGTCCCCTTTATTTCATTTATCTACGTGTTTCTGTTAATTTTGGTCGATGATCCTTAATTTTCTAAGCTTGGAAAAGGCTGATGTTGCAAGACCAAGTATCCAAGAAGTTGTTTGGTCTTTTCGTACAACTTTTAATCTAATTGTTCTGAATATATGGTGTAGTTTCTTTTAAAGTTGTTTTGATATATCAGGCGGTAGAAACTTCAAAGTGATGTTATCTATCACAGGTGATTTTCTTTATTTCATTTCTTTCATACCGACATAAAATTGTCAAAATCCGTCATATAGTAAGTGAGAACCGAATCTCTGGGAAAAGTGATTTTTATAGTTAGAAGTCAGTGAAGGGGACATTTTGAAATAATGTCCTGAATATAATTGTATGACAGAGTTTAGCTTTAGGTAGACATATTTTATATATTCAACCCAACTTTTACCTTATGCGTAGGATTACTTGCTAGGAGATTGTCAGATTAACTAATCTAACGATTGCTACTGGTGCTGAATTCCTAGCATAAATGTTCGTTCTTACCATTGTCTTGTATTGAATTGAATTTGTTTTATTTATCCAGATTTCCCGTATTAACTTTCCTATGTTGGACTGCCATTGTCCTAGGAGGTCTAATCTTCAGATGTGTTTGATTTTATTAATCCGGATTTTCTTTCCGGCTCTTTTATAGTAGACTGGTGTCTAAGTTTTTTTTATCTGTGCTGAATTTTAATTATTCTGTCTTTTTTATACTTTCAGGGAAAACCACTTTAAATTGTCTGAAAATGTCTTCTTTTCTTGTTTTGTATATTAAATTGTTTAGGTTTTTTTTATTTTTTGTTTTGCTCTGGAATGGAAGACTACTAAATATATAAGAGAAGGAAATGACACCCCTGCTCACAAGTTATTGTTTTAGAAAACTCGCACAAACGTAATTATGCATTGAGTTATTTCTGTAAATCTATTGTCCAATTTCAAGTGTGAGAAAAACTAAATTGCTTGGATGACATTTTAAAACCAAATGGATACTGTATATAACTAACAATTTTGTAAATGTTGAAATATGATGATGATCCCTTCGGAATTATAATGACGTGATAGTTACGTAACTGAGGGTGACCTTGAAATTTGACGACCATTTTCTCATGTGAACATTTCCTTTATACAACTATTTAATTTGTTTACCGCCAATAATTTTGAAATATTCGTATTGATTGGTTAATTTATATTAATTGCAACAAGCCACTTATACTCAAACGAATTTTTCTCTGGAAATTATTGCAGAGTGTGGCTCTTGTCTACAATTGGCAACACCAAGATTTAGAGTGGGTGCATGTATCCTGCAAGTCAGAGAATTCTACATGTATATATTTTACGGCAATATATTGATGGAGTTGAGATTAATGAAAACATCAAATTCAAATCTTAATTTCCACTGTGCACAAGTTTTCGAGGTAAAATGCATATTATCATAAAACATGAACCAAATTCAAACCCCAATAAACAAACGCGCCATTGTGTTTAATTTGTGAAATTTTGAACAGGGGATATTCTTATTATGCTATAAAAATGTCTTTGTATGCTTCAAAGAGAATTTAATAGCACACATGATTAAGAAAAACGACACACTAAAAATAATTACGATTTCTATGGGGAGTAAAATCCATGTTTATTTTTTTTACAGAAAATACAAAAGAATGGCCACCATAACGGTAGTATACCAGTAATGTTAGATATGAACACGGATAGTTACAGACAAAATGGTATATATGATGAAATTGGGAAAGAGGCGAACGGTAAATGTAGCATTTCAAAACTGGATGAAATTGTGCCACAACATCAGGACAATGTTTATGCCGTTCCAGAGAAAAAGAAAAAGTCTGAACCAGGTAATGTGTCAAGGATTGTGTTTATTTCTAAATCCCTCATAAAGCCGGAACCAGGATACATGACAGGGCTTGTGTTCACTTCTTTATTTCCAATAAATCCTGAGCCAGGAAATGTATCAATGCTTTTGTTCGCTTCTTACACTCCTCTGCAGCCTTAAACATGATATTCATCAATGATTTTGTTAAATCCCAAAATATCAAGGCCTTTTGTTCGTTTTCTTAATTTCCTCAAAAACCTTAAACATGTAATGTATCAATGCTTTTCTTTGCTTCTTAATTTCCAATACACCCTGAAATGCATCACGGCATACAATGTATGTTCACTTCGAAAACTCAAATGAAGTATGAGCAAGGCTCTTGTTCGATTCCTTATTTCCCATAAGTCTTGAGCCAGGTTTTGTATCAAGGCTTTTTTTAATTTCCAATCTCACATAAAGGCAGAATTAGGTAATGTATTAAGGTATGTGTTCACTTCCAAAACTCCCATGAAGTCTGATCGAGATGATGTATCAAGGTTT
>MJUU01001679.1:74401-112892 GCA_002080025.1 Modiolus philippinarum
ACACCCATTTTCCTTATATGGTCATCCATGATCCCTACTTCCAAGCGTCAAGAACGTAGAGCACCGTGGGCGTAGCAAAATGGTGTGAGAGTGGTGTGACGATTGGGGTGGGACAACCGGGTTCAGTATTCTAACCCAAACCTCTTTCTATTGTTTTATTCTATTTTGATGCCTTCTCTCGTGTTGCTTGAATAACCATTGCGAATAGAAGTTTTATTCTTTGTGTATGTACTTTATCCCAACTTTATCACTCTGATATTTTTTTGTCCAATACTTCAATCTTTTCTTTGTATTTTCTGTACTTGTGTTTAACATATAACCTTAACCCAACCCTTGCATTGGTATCGTTTTATTTTTTGTGATACCCTTTTACCCTTTGTCTTTTGTCTCGGTTATCTCCCTTTGTTTTCTCTGCTCTTGAGTCCATGTTTATCTTGTTATATTCTAACTTTACCCCAGCTTTTGCACCTGTTTATTGTTTTATTTCGTTCTGTATCATTGTTGATTTGTGGTGCATTTCCTTTCCTGTATCTATATACTTTTCATTCTATAAGGCAATAAATTAGACACTAATTTTCAGATATATACATATTTTATTTTCTCCGTCATGGGTTAGGGAATAGGTTTTGGGAGGTTCCTAAAAAAATTTAAAAAATAAAAAATAAAAATAGATAAAAATGTGTTACTATTGTCTTTTCTTTCCTCCTCCTCTCCCTTTTAGGCCTAAATCCTCCCATCCTCTCAAATTCCCGAGAGGAGCACGCGAGCAGCACGAGCAGCGAAATGAGCATGTGAGCAGTGAAAACGAGCAGCGAAATGAGAACGTGAGCATACCTTTCAACGGCTAATTTATAGCTTTCACCACCGCAAGTTACAAGGTACTTGTCACCACCACTTACAACTGAATTCTTCTGAGATGAGAACGTGAGTAGCACGACCAGCGAAATGAGCACGCGAGCAGTGAAAACGAGCAACGAAATGAGCACACGGGCATACCCTTAAACAGCGAATTTGTCGCTTTTGCCACCGCACAACGAATGTAGCAGCAGCAGCAGCAGCAGTATTCTCGAGATGAGCACGCGAGCAGCACGAGCAGCGAAATGAGCACGCGAACATACCCTTTAACAGAGAATATGTAGCTTTTCCCACCACACAGCGGCTGCAGTTGCAGCAATATAACCGAGATGAGCACGCGAGCAGCACGAACAGCGAAATGAGCACGCAAGCATGCCTTTAAGCAACGAATATGTAGTTTTTCCCAACTCACTGCAGCAGCAGCAATATTCCAGAGATGAGCACGTGAGTAGCACGAGCAGCGAAATGAGCAAACGAGCAGTGAAATGAGCACGCGAGCAGCGACATTCCCAGTCTGACCGTTTTTAAAGCTTTGTTCTGTAAAATATCGTCATTCGTACATCGAATCCAGAGAGAGGAAGACGTCCACAATGTATCACTGCGACATTTGTGAATACAGGACAAATCGTCACTTCAATCTCGTTCGCCACAAGAATCAAAAACACGATATGGAAGATACTTCGCCAACTGAATCGGATACAGACTCCAACATATCAGAAGAAAGCAATCACGAATCTGCATAGCAACGAAGAAAGTAATAACTCTAATACATCAGAAGAGTCCACCGACGAAAGCACTGACGATGAAGATGACCAAGAGTCTCCATGGAAGCTGATCGTGAATCAAACATTTGACAAACTCGATCCAGAATACACCAAGATAGTAGAAGAGTTGATGGAAGAAGGACACGACTCCGAAAAGGCTCGTTTAGCCGCATATGAAGACATGAATAAACTTTCTAGAGACCATACAAGAAATCAATACCTAGAAACGGTGTTCTGGATGCAGGATTTCAACAAAGATCCAATTCACAAAAAGATCAGAGATACAGCCAAACGTTGAAGAGATGAAGAAGAGGTGAAGAAGACTACGACACCAGGGAATCTTGGCAATATGCAGTTAAGAAAAGAAAATAAAGGTACCCTTTGTTGAAAATGTCGATAAAAAATGACTAAGTTCCAAAGTCCGTAAAAATAGAAAAAAAATTAAAAATAATTCCAAAAAGGGAGGTGCACATCTACAATGTATATAGAAACATTTTGTGAAGTTTCAAAGATGTAGGTTGAAAACTGTAGGAGGAGTTGATTTCACAAAATAGTTACCTTTGTTGAAAATGCCGATATTAAGAGGTGTCAGAAGACAACATAGCTCGCCGGGGATTCCAGTAACCTCAATGCACAATAAATTCGAAAGTAATAGAAAGCTTTCTTCACAAGAAAGTCACATATCAAATATAAACACCCTATCACTAAACAACTTAATTCTAGAAACAAAGTTTATTTTTTTTTTAAAAATTGCCCTCAGGGCAAGGTCAAGGTCAAAATGTCTACAAATATGGTACCATTAGAAAGCTCTCATTAAAAAAAAATGTCACATACCAAATATGAAGACCCTACCACTAAACAACTTTATTCTAGAAGCAAAGTTAAAGTTTTTAAAAAAATTGCCCTCAGGGCAAGGTCAAGGTCAAGGTCAAAATGTCTAAAAATATGGTACAACAAGAAAGCTCCCACTATAAGGAAGTTACATACAAAATTTAAACACCCTACCACTAAAGGCTTACCTTCTAGAGTCAAGGTTAAAGTTTTTTTACAAATTACCCTCAGGGCAAGGTCAAGGTCAAAATGTCTACAAGTATGGTACCAGAAGAAAGCTCTCATCATAAGGAAGTTATATACCAAATATGAAAACCCTAGAACTAAAAGCCTACGTTCTAGAGGCAAGGTTAAAGTTTGTTAAAAATTGCCCTCGGGGCAAGGTCAAGGTCAAAATGTCTACAAATATGGCACCAATAGAAAGCACTCATCGTAAGGAAGTTACATACCAAATATAAACACCTTACCGCTAAAAGCCTACTTTCTATAGGCAAAGGTTAAAGTTTCTTTAAAAATTGCCCTCAGGGCAAGGTCAAGGTCAAAATGTCTACAAGTATGGTACCAGAAGACAGCTCTCATCATAAGAAAGTAAAATACCAAATATAAACACCCTACCACTAAAAGCCTACCTTCTAGGGGCAAGGTTGAAGTTTTTTGAAAATTGCCCTAAGGGCAAGGTCAAGGTCAAAATGTCTGAAAGTATGTTACCAGAAGAAAGCTCTCATCATAAGGAAGTTACATACCAAATATGAACACCCTACCACTAAAAGCCTCCCTTCTAGAGGCAAGGTTAAAGTTTGTTTAAAAATTACCCTAAGGGCAAGGTCAAGGTCAAAATGTCTACAAGTATAGTACCAAAAGAAAGCTCTCATCACAAGGAAGTCATATACCGAATATCAACATCCTAGCTATTCAGGTCTCAATTCCACAAGCCAGGTTAAAGTTTTGCTGACGCCGACGCCGACACCGGGGGTATGACAATAACTCTCCGGACATTCGTCCCGGCGAGCTTAAAAATGACAAAGTTCCAAAGTCCGTAAAAATAGGAAAACGGTGGGAAAAACTACATATTCGTTGCTTAAAGGCATGCTTGCGTGCTCATTTCTCCGCTCGTGCTGCTGGCGTGCTCATCTCGGTTATATTGCTGCTACTGCAGCCGCTGTGTGGTGGGAAAAGCTACATATTCGCTGTTAAAGGGTATGTTCGCGTGCTCATTTCGCTGCTCGTGCTGCTCGCGTGCTCATCTCGGGAATACTGCTGCTGTTGCTACTGCTGCTACAGTCGTTGTGCGGTGGCAAAAGCGACAAATTCGCTGTTTAAGGGTATGCCCGTGTGCTCATTTCGTTGCTCATTTCACTGCTCGCGTGCTCATCTCGCTGGTCGTGCTACTCGCGTGCTGTTCTCGGGAATTCAGCTGTAAGTGGTGGTGACAAGTACCTTGTAACTTGCGGTGGTGAAAGCTATAAATTAGCCGTTGAAAGGTATGCTCACGTGCTCATTTCGCTGCTCGTTTTCACTGCTCACATGCTCATTTCGCTGCTCGTGCTCCTCTAGGGAATTTGAGAGGAATGGAGGATTTAGGTCTAAAAGGGAGAGGAGGAGGAAAGAAAAGACAATAGTAACACATTATTATCTATTTTTATTTTTTATTTTAAAAAAATTTTTAGGAACCTCACAAAACCTATTCCCTAATCCATGACGGAGAAAATAAAATATGTATATATCTGTAAATTAGTGTCTTATTTATTGCCACGAAGTGGAAGGGGCACATAGATTTACCCTTGTCCGTCCGTCCGTCCGTACGTACGTCCGAACGTACGTCCGTACGTCCGGATGTTAAATTTTGTGTTTAGGTCCATATTTTGGTAACCTCTTTTAATATTTTAATAATATTACATCAGAACATGCACCTTGATGAGTACTAACAGATTTACCAAGAATTGGGGATCCATGACCTTCATTTTACGCTTGAGTGACTTTTGTTAAATTTCGTGTTTAAGTCCATTTCTCAACAACTACACATCATACCACAATTATGTTTCATCAAAATTGTTTGCCTTGATGAGTACTACCCAAATCATTAAGAATAAAGTGGCTTTGACCTATATTTTACGCTTGAGTGACTTTTATTAAATTTTGTGTTAAAGTCCATTTCTCATCAACTACACATCATACCACAATGATGTCCCATCAAATTAATCACCTTGAAGAGTACTACACAAATCACTAAGAATTAAGTGGCTTTGACCTGTATTTTACGCTTCAGTGACTTTTGTTAAAATTTGCATTTAGGCCCATTGCTAATCAACTACACATTATATCACAATGATATCTCATCAAATTAATCACCTTGATTAGTGCTACCCTAATTATCAAGAATTGAATGGCTTTGACCTATATTTTACGCTTCAATGACTTTTGTCAAATTTTGCGTTTAAGACCACTCCTCAACAACTAAACATGCTATCACAATGGTGTTGCATCAAGTAAATCACCTTGATGAAAGTTATCCAAAATCAAGGACAATTAAGCGTCCTTGACCTACATTTTACGCTTGAGTGACTTTCAGTAAATCCATTTCTAAACAACTGCACAACATATCGTTGTGATGTTTCATGAAATGACTCATCTTGGTGAGAACTACCAAATTCTTGGACAATTTGTTGACTTTGACCTACATTTAATGTTTGAATGACTTTGTTAAATTTTTGCATTAGTCCTATTCATTAGCAACTAGGAGTTGAACAAATAAATCACCATAGTGAGTACTACATAATTCATGAATAATTTTATAACTGACCAAACTTTTATGCTTCTGTGACTGTAGTTGGGTAACTTTTGTTATTATCCAAAAGAAAACAAACACTTACTGAATAATCATCTGTTACAATACTTCTTGATGATTCCATCACAATTCAGTGACTTGGAATTAATTTTTATTCCTGAATGGGTATGTTATCTATTGAGATAAAGTTGTCGGCGGGGCATCCGTGTCTTATAGACACATTCTCTAGTTTATTTATATCCTAATGTGTATTTAAATGAAGTTTCATGATAATAGCATACATTTGTCACAGAAAAGAAACTTGAGGTTAAATCTCATACTACCCCTCTTTCTTCCAAGATCAGTGAAGCATGAAGTTGGCAGCAAGAATAAATTTGCATAATGATTTTTGTTTAATTATACCCTAATGTGTATTTATACAAAGATTCATGATAATAACATATATCATTTATAGAATAAAAACTTCAACATAAGGGTAAACCTCATAATACCCCCTTTTTCCATGATCAGTGAAGCATGAAGTTGGTATCCGGGTTAAATTTTTATTATGATTTTTGTTTAATTATACCCTAATGTGTATTTATAAAAAGTTTCATGATAATAGCATACATCCTTCACAGAAAAAAACTTCAAGCTGAGGGTATAAACCTGACTTGGGACGGACGGACGGACGAACGAACGGACAGACGGACGGGCGGATAGACCCGAACACTATATGCCCCCTCCTATCGTAGGCGGGGCATAAACAAATTCAAAATAATTTCAAAAAGGGAGGTGCACATCTACAATATATATAGAAACATTTTGTGAAGTTTCAAAAATGTAGGTTGAAAACTGTAGGAGGAGTTGATTTCACAAAATCAGTATCCAATTTTTCCCCGCTCGCCCGCCATAATAAAACCCGGATTTGCACTCCGTGCAGCCCGACCAAAAATGTAGGAATTTGACCACATGGCTTTGTATTGAGGAACGACAACTTACAAGTATCTTCTATTCATGCACACATGCATTCAATGGTATGCAAATACAGAATGAGACATTTTATATACCAATAATTCATCGGATATTGTTGCATACCATAGTCTTCTAGAACTGTGTGTTAATGTGAAGTAGTCGTTTTCCTTCCAACAATATCTTTCTTAGCCCACCTGCATTTGGGATTATCTGTCCATCCGTAGTGAACTTTTCAATCAAAGATGAAACTGCAACTTGGAACCAAACTTGATCACAATAGTCCGTATATAGGCCCTATGGGATTGCATTCAATGATCTTACTCTGAAAACATAGTTTTAGTATAGGTTTACACTGCTAGTTCCTTAGTTTTGTCGAGTTCTAGTTCATTTTAGTTTGTTTGATTTGTATTTGTCATGTTATCTAAATTCGAGTTGGGTCTGAAATGCCTTGTTTTTTGTGTGTTTTTTTTTTTAATTTGGAAGTTCCTCTTTTCTTCTGCGTTTGTCGATGTGTTATTGGGAATTACAATATCAAAGATCTTTTCTGAACCCACTGACCATATTGATAATAGCTCGTGGTTGGTCCCCTTCAAAGTTCGTGAATTTTATGTTCGTACCTAATCCAAGACGGCCACTTAAACATATATAGGTACCCTTCTCGGAAACCACGGCACCAATATTGGTGTTACTTTGAAAATGTGCTGATAATGTCCATACCTCATCCTGCCTCATCCAGGGCGGAAGCCAGTGGCAACAGACAGCATTAAACGGATTGCCTTTGGAATTATCAGAGGGTCATGTTCCAGGTAAGCGATAAAGCGACGTCAGTGACTTTACATTTTATGCATACTTCCAACTCAACAAAACAATTAAGGACAACAAAAACATAAATGACTAAAATTATAATTAAATATATAATAAAAATCATAACTTTACAATTTTACTGTTCATTTTTTGTATAAACAATAAATACTTTAAAAGTACACATGATTATATACTAACAAAAATATGGCAAGGTATACTAATATAGACTAATTAAAGACTGAACACGTCATAATTGTATAACAAATAAATAGTTTTTAAGTATTCATAATTTTTTCTTTTTTATGGAAGACAATCATATGCGGGTTAGACAGAGGTTTTTGTTCACTATGCAAAAGACTAAACCCTAACTACCACTGAAATGTGGAACCAACTTGTAAATAAGTCTTCATTTCGATTTGTTTTATTAATGCAGACGATGAGATAAAGTTTGATATTGACTGTTTTACTCTATAAGATGGTGTTCAAACATATATAAGCATGTTCTGATCAATACGTAACAGCTTGTTCAAAATCAAAACAAACATGCAACGTAATGTAGAGTTAGATAATAAAAAAAATATTTGTCTAAGTATTTTTGAACTCTATTCACGTTTTATCGTGTTTAATGCTCCTTATAAGGAACAGCGCACTATAAAATGAAAAATATTTTGTTTGTGTTTTGGTCAGAAAAACCGAGATTTCTTAAGGAAAGCAACGTCTTTGAACCATTTTCTACAGTNTTGGACATATTTTGAATATTCTTTCTTTCAATGTTCCTATTTCATCCATACTTCTGCAGTTTGTATATTTTATATTATTGTTTTTAAAAACCCAATTTGTTATATTTTATGTTCTTTCTTTAAATCTTCCCATTTCCATGCTTTGTTCATTAAGTTTTAAATTATTCTTTCACGACATTATATCTTCCGTGTTAATTTCGAAAAATGTCATATTTTATAATTTGAAAGAGACGTGTTCAAAGTAAGTATGCATTGTGCAACATTCTTTCGTTTATATTTAACTTTTGTCATTGTATTTTCATGCAATTTTTATTTTTATGTGCTTAAAATAAACGTGGCGGAAAAAACGCGTATGATTGAATTGTGACAACAGATGGCGCGAGTGTTTCTGTGACAGCTTTTCATCCACCAGCAGATTCGTCCACGAACAGGACTTTATAGGGACATCATATATATTATTGTGTATTTCAAAGACAATTTTTTATATGATGCAACAAAATGACACTTTTAAGACGGTTAAATTAAAAAGCCTTTCCATTTAAGTGAGAGTGAAGCGTTGAAAACTTGAAGGGGATCGTTCATGATTGGAAGCGATAATAGACTTTACTGAAAACACTGCTTAGCCCAAATATGGGTGTGACGCGGGAAACACTGAAGAAAACATCTTAGATAGGAAAACAGAGTTTTTAAGAGTCTTTGTTAAATCCCCCTAGTGAAACGGGAAAGTTGAAAAAAAAATTGTGGAATTTCGGGAAAGGGCCCCCATAGTCCTAGTGACCTANCACTCAGCGGAGGGTGACATAATGGTTTTAATACTGGAATATACATGTAATAAAGAGACATGACATACATGTATTCCTTTGTCTAATAACATTAATAAGCAAACATAGGAATTTAGGAATAAACGTATTTGGAATGTCAAAAATACACCGGTGAAAGAAAGATATTGTGTATTTGTCTTCGTGGATTATATTAAACTAGCAAGGTAAACCTACCACTCATGGGTTTTCAGTTGTTACAATTGATTAAAAAAAGTGCTGGTTTAGATTTCTATTTGACAATTTGTTAGCTTTATATACCGAAAATTCTATAGATAATGCTTACTGGTATATAAAAATTGCAGCACCTAAAAAATTAATGATCAACCAGCTCCATAGAATGGAATAAAAAAGATAACAGGAAACAACTACAATGGCCGAAAAACATAGCCACATGCCAGAAAGTAAATAGGAATTGCACAAGAAAAAACCCACAATAAAAATACAAAAGACAAATATAAACAACGATAGGAACTCGGGACAGCCGGACTTGGTACCGGCACTAGCAAAAGCCAGCGGTTAAACCGGTTTATGGGTACCCAAACCTCCCCTTTCTCTGTCCCGTTTCCCTATAGTAGAATAAACATAGGAATAAAACCCATACAGGTAGACTACTATCTCCATGACCGCAATCTAGAAAGGAAAAATGGGGGAACAAAACGTAATTTTGAAAGATGGGTTAAAGAGTGCTCGCCGCTAAACTGTCGGCTAGCTCAAGGAGCCTAGTCTGCTGGTAAAACACTGTCGCACTACGGAAGGAAAATCAAATTCAAAACTCCCAATGGGTTTGGTAAAGAATCATCATGTATTTCAGTAGACATCGGCAGTATCAGTGAGAAGTCTTGACCTGCTGGTCTTTACGAATCGGACCTCTTGAAAAAAAGTAGAAAATTTCATAATCCATCTTATCACTGGAGTAGTGGAGTCACATATACTTAAGCACATTTGGGTTTCAATTCTACATAAAGATAGTATTTGCAAAAAGAGTTCGTACGAATTAAGGACTGGAATTCGAACAATGATGAACAAATAAAATATTAAAAATGATTAACTTAAAAAATAGTAATGGTGCATTATAAGATACACCTCCATCATGTTTAAAAAATTGCAAAGTTTCATAGGCAAAACTTCAAAAACTGTGCATCTGACCCCGAAATTGAACTGTACCTGGGTTTTTGTGGTGCATATCATTTCGATCACAACTTATCAGTCGGTAAAATTTGAGGGACAGACAGATAAACTCCAAAATTTTTTCCATAGATTTTTTTTATTTTCACAGGAAAGTTTCCTTATTATATTAGCATTGAAATAAAAGAATAAAAAAAGGGGGTCACCATGCTTGTTTTTAAAATTACTGATATTAAAATAATCAAATATTTCTAATGAATATATAGGGAAAAACAGGTATTTTGTTGTTTTCTTATAAACTATTCCATAGATTTCTCTCTACTTTTCTCATGTGTTAGCCCTTTGAACATACTTTCAAAAAATATAAAGAAAAATCGGGGTTACCGACTTTGTTTTCCAAATAATTTGCATAATGTGAATTTTCATAGTGATATCTATGTAAAATATTTTATCAAATTATCTCCCTTTTTCAAATACCCTCTTCCAATTTATTTAATTATCAAGTTACTATACCTCATCTAATTAGATAAATACATGTTTAATCAAGTCAAAGTAGGTCTTTTTCATTTTGTATCATGGATATAATATTGATTGATTCATTTAAAATAAAAATATTTGCATATTTAAAAAGCAGAAAATACCAAAAGAGCAAAAATAACAAATTCAAAATGGCGGAAGACTACCGATCTACCTTAATTAAGGTGTCTGCAGGGTATTAATTTCCTACTATAGAATTTTGTAAAATTTTCTGTGAAGAAACATAACTGTATTATTGTTTAAAATGTAAAATAAAATTTGGGGGTCACCGTGCATTTAAGCGCAAAATCTGAAATTGAAAATTTCAGGATTTTACATAGAAATGAGAGGGAAAATGATCATGTTGGAGGAAAGTTTGAAAAATCTATTAAAGAATTTTTTCATACTTTCCATGTGTTTAATTATCATTATGTAGTTTACATATAAAAAATAAAAAATAGGGGTCACCGTTGAAATAAGAGAGAAAATTGCAAAATATTAATTTCTCTAGTGATATCTTTGTTAAAATATTTTATGAAATTATCTCCCTTGAATAATTTCTGTGTTCTGTAAATCCAGCAACAGATTTAAAGCTCATGTGTTTTAGCTTACGTTTTTCTAACAAAAATGTTATAAAAATGATTAGGAATATAAATTTTAAATACATTTGAACTTTCTTTTCATTTAAAATAACTATTTTGTTAAATTTCTTAATGAATAAAACCTAAATGAACAATTATTAGACAAAAATGGCGGAATAATACCACCGAGACACCTTAACATCGCTGCGCGGGCGAACAAACGACTGAGGGTATCACATAATACCTCGCATAAAATAAACAAGTATATACTTGCGATACATTTTTGGAACAACCGTATTAGCTTGAAAATTATGAAAGAATCTAAAAAATATAAAAATGATGAATAATAAAAATATCAGTACAGTACTTTCCCGACTATGAAGGCAAGAAACAAACAAGCAAAACATACTACAACTTTCTTCAAGTCTGACTGGGATTTGTCTAGTTTTACTTGAATATCACTACATCTGGATTTCTCTAGCTTAATCTCTTCCACCAGATTCGCCATCTTGTCGATGTCGTTTTCAGAATGTGTGCGTTTTTCTTCAGAAGGATTCGGATTTTGTTTCAAGTCACTTAATACCTTCTGGCATTTTTCCAATGCAATTCTTGTAGACATAAGTTCCTCGTTTTTCCGTTCTATTTCTTTCTTTAACACTTCTAATTGCACTTTACTTCCCGTATTATCTGATAACTGTTGCGTAGGTTCGGAACTCTCTTGAACAGATTCTAATCGTTGTTGTAGTTCGGAAATTGTGGATTTCATTTTCGCATTATCCTCTCTAATGTCTCTGAGCTTTGCTGTCTTGTCAGAAATAATCTCCTTGTTTTCAGAGAGACTTTCTTTAAGCTCACGAATTTCCATGTGCAGGTTATTTATAGTCATACCCCCTTTGTTCAATTTCTCTCTCATATCTGTTATTGTTTCATCTTTAATCTGAATTTGATCCTTCAAGGAATTAATGGCACCAGACGAACTACTCCCATCCAGCTCATCCACATGATTGTTGTTCTTATTGTTCTTAAGACCGAAAATTTCCTCTGACATGGAGTCTATTTGTTCATCTTTTTCCTCAATATCATTTGTCAGTTCCTCAATTCGCTTTTGAAAACTTTTGCGAATTTCCTTTATATTTTCTTCTTGTTGATCGAGGTTTTCTTCCAATAAATCTTTTTCTTCCTTAAGTCTAGATAATAATTGATCTTTCTCCACTAATTGCTGTCTCAGAAATATTATTTCATCTTTTTGATCAGTCGCCATCATGGGGGTGTAGACTGTGATGATATTTTCACGTGTTGGTATTTGTGGTAACGGACATCATATGTACATAACAAACTAAAACAAAACATAAAAGTGGATGTATTAATTCATTAATGAACATTATATCATCATAATAAACAGGTAATAGTACATGTCTGTTATGTCTTGTATAAGTTTGTCAAGAGGGAGTGTAGTGACTTGATTTATAAGTTAATTGTCTTAAGTCATCGTGACTTCTGACGAGAGTGGCAATTATACTTCGCCCTTTCTGCATTTAATGGTTATTAAAATAATGTTTTAAGGAATATGAGTTCGAGGGATACATTTGAATATTTGGGGAATGATAAGTTTTATCAAAGGGGTACCATTCAAAACCATGTTAATAAACATCAAGGTGCAATTACAAATGTTCGAATCACGTTGAAGGAACCATATAACCTTGAGAAATAAAACACCACCCTCACTTCAAAATCTGACATTCATAAAAGGGGAGGGTGTTCTACCTGTTTTCTAATGCACCGAGAAAGGGGTGTTCAGCAAAGTGTCGTTATATCGTAATAAAAATACCCGAGTATACCACTTGAGGCCTATCGAACAAAAAGTCACAACGACGGAATTTAACTAAAGTTCCCAAGTACTATTACTCCTCCCCCCTCCCCCGGATTACCCCCCCNATGATTAAAATGAACAAAAACTACTTACTGAATAAGTATCCGTTTTGATCCAGACCTGGGATCCTGATACCTTTGTTGTTGTTGTTTTATTTTTATAATATTATATATTTTGTGATTGTTCTCAACATGTGTTTTTATATCAGATCAACACAAGCCATATGTACCGATAGTATCAATATAGTCTATTTATACTTTGTACTGTACTATCGTGATGTCGTTGATAAGTAGACATAAGTTTCCGGTAAAATATTAGTAATAATTGCATGGATTATATATGCTAGTCGTCAATATGTTTGGCAGCAATTGCAGGGGCAATTAAGTCGATGGTACCAACGAAATACGCAGAATCAATCAAATGGTCGCATCAGACGACCTCGCAATATTTGCAATGGCTTTAACAAGTGGCTAGATTGTATATATAAGGGAACGACCATTTAACTTGAAAAGGGAAGGGGGGGGGGAACTATGTTTTTTTTTTTTTTAAATTGGAGCTGATTTTATGTGAAAAAAAATATTTTGGCTGCCAAAATGATGAAAAAAAAAATCTGAATGAGGCTTTCTGCATAAAAAAATGATGCTTATTATGAAAAAAAATATTTTGTTAGTACAAGTGACAAAAAATTTTCTGTCCAGAAAAAAAACCATAACCACCCCTTTTTTCAAGATAAATGGTCGGTCCCTAAGATGTACTTCAACTATTACATGTATCAAATGTAAGGCATTGCAGGGAGAAATAAGTTAAATTATATCACTCATTTCCTGTTTCACTCAAAATCATCATAACTAGTGATTGAAAGCACACAGAGGCGTGTAGCCGGTGCGTCCATAAACTCCAAATATAATTCGAGTGTCATATATTGAGGGGGTCTGGGATTGTGACCCATTTTTGGTAAAGAAATTAAATTTCATGCAGAAATCAAAATATTGTCAAAACGGGCGGGAAAGAGTCGGCTGGAACCCCGGGGCTGGAACACATCCTATTCTGCAACTCCCGTTGGAACCTTTTTTTTCGAAGGCTAATTCCGCTAGCAAAATTTGAATTTATAGAAGACATCACATATATACAATTTCCGAGTCTGCTCAACTAAGTATTATTTCATTAGCGCTCTTCCGTAAACTGAAATCCTATACACTAAAGTCTTTCCCATACTGATTTCACTTTTAGAACGGTGAAACATTTCCGGGTATTCAATCTGGATAAAAGAGTGAATGCCCGGAAGTGGAAAAGAAAAATCTTGTTTTACTACCAATTGACTGGAGAGGTCATATTAAAAATAATAAAGATTTTCTATTTCTATTTCTATTAGGAAAAGATAACAACGTTTTCTTTTTTAGACAGGGGTATATCCGGATCTGGTTCTTCACATATGACAATAAAAATTTTGCACATAGTTTTTACATATTATTTACCTAGGTGAATTGGTGATTCCGTGAAGGTTATTATAATTTACTTGTAGACAATGGTAATGTCCTGTCATCTGTGTGTTTTTATTGGCGGTTCACTGTTCGAACTTTTTAAAAAGAAATCGACAGTTTAGTAAATGGTGTATAATATATACATTTATAGAAGTAATTCATGTGAAAACATCTTTACAATGAACAATAAAACGCCTGTACCTGAATCCGTGATTTTATTCATTCAACACGTTATATGAAATGTTATTAAGTTCCTGTTGAGACGGAATTTTATTTTTATTTTATCACCAACAAATCACATCGGTTATTCAAGTTTTTAATATCATCTTCCGGCTATATATGTAGTTTAGTCATTTAGTACGAGTTTTATAAGGGAGCAATCAAATACGTGTTTATATGCAAATTTTGTGTATATCATCTTTTCGGAGATTAAAAAATTGAAAAAAAATGCATGCGCATAAAAAAAAGTTTTGTTGGCACACAAATTCTGTTCGAACATTAGATAAGAGGAATTTTCTTCAATACTATCTTTAAGGGTGAAAATAATTTGTATATATCTTCTCGAAATTAATAGAAAGACACCTAATAGAAAATAATATAATAATTTGTACATGCCTTTAGAGTGGGTCATTTATTTGTTTGATGGGAGGTGGGGTGGGGCTAACTCTATCCATAATTGACATAAGCTTACATTTGCAAATCATACATAGTCATGTTTTTACAAAAGAAGGATTTGGTATTGCTTACCATGATTGTTTTCAATCAATATAAACAATACAACATTTAAATACACGTCAAAAGTAACCAATTATTTTACATTGCTTTACAATTTATCTGTTCAGAATAAACTCTTGTCTTGTCTTGAATAGAATTGATATGAAATTTTGGAGGATACCATGATTTTAGGTCAAGCATTTTTAAATGCATTGACATGTTTATTTGTAGTGACCTGGAGGGTGTGTGTAGATACTTATCTTATATATTATCTGATATAAATCAAAGTTAGACTTACCTGGTCAGGTATGATATTAAAAATTGTTTCAACTGCATACAATTCTTCTCTGTAAACTTTTAAAAAGTTAGTGTTATACAACAGCTCGGTTTGACTATTGATCTTTTGTGGTGTCTCTGGGTCAAAGGTCATCTAAACATATTTCTGTAGTGAAAACTTGTCTTGGCTGATCAATGAACGAGATCGATCAAGATAAAGCAACCCCTGGTTATTGAAAAAAAATAGTTAGTTTTTAACCCTAAGGTTTGAATGGAAGTACGATCTTTCTGCATTAATTCATTCGTTACAAGGTCTTTTGCGCCGAGGAGAGTGGACGCAACAACTGCATGATTTTTCATTTTGTAATCTTTTTGTTTTATTATGGTTTTGTTATTATTCATGTATGCCTTCAACCCTAATGTATATGGGTATAAATGTGCATTTAAATAAATAAATAAATTAATTACATAAACCAACAAAAATGATAATATCGAATTTGTATATACAAACAAAATAAATACTTGCCTTGTAAAAAACTTTATTATATACACCTGAAGTTAGAGACCAACCGACTTCGGATATAGCGAACGTATGATGCTTGATTGAATTGTCTGTTATTCATACAGTGCAGTTCGACTCTACAAAATATATTTCTGTAATAAATACCTTTCCCATATTCCCATTCAGTCGTCTTTAGCAAGCACTATCAAAAATTAAAAGACGCAAGATGTCCCGTCTAGTTTCGTTGTTTTATGCAGTATAATTTGAATATTAAATGACATGTTTTCCAGATTAAATGAAATATCAGGTATATATTGATCAAGGGTTGGTCAGGTAAATGATCTACCTGAACGAGAGATTTAAACGTTTTATGATAAAAACGATAATGTATATTGCCATTAAGTAATGGCATCCGAACCATTTAATGGCTGACTGCAGAAATATTTAATTTTGCTAGAAAATTTACGTAACATACAATATGAAGCATTATTCATTTTATGACATATTTCAACTTATTAAAATCATTTATATTAAATCAACTTTATTTTTTTACATGAACAGAATCGTTTTTGTTGGAAAGTTTGTATTTTATTGTTTTCATTTACCTCTTCGTGTGTGTGTGTGTGTGTGTGTGTGGTGTGCAAAATAAAGTAGGGCATATAGATTCATAAACTGTTTAGATGTTTTTGAAAAAAAATCGGTTTGGAATGTAAAAGAAAAAATATCTGATATTTTCAAACATTTTTTACGGAAGCGTATCGATGCCACATGAAGAAAAAATATCGTTATTGTGAGATATATACTAGCTCATAATAAAAAATGATAAGATAATTATCTCATAATCATGAGATAACATCTCATAATTATGAGATTTAATTATGAGATATATCTGAAAATTATTATGAGATGTTATACTATTTCATAATTATTAGACATTATCATTTCATGATAATGAGATATTATCTCATTTTTATAAGATAACTATCACATGTATGAGATACTTATTTCACATTTATGAGATAATATCATTTTAAACAGATAATCTCATAAATATGATAATTATCTTATAAATATGTGATAATTTTCTCATAAATATGAGATGATATCTCACTGTTATGAGATACTCATTTCTCATAATTATGAAAAAAGTATCTCATAACTGTGAAATAACATCTCATAATTATGAGATAATTTTCTCACAATTATGAGATAATAATCTCTCAAATATGACAAATTAATTTATAATTATGAGATATATCGTGAAATGTTATCTCAAAATTCTGAAATAATATTTCATAATTATGAGATGTTTTCAAATAATATCTCATAATTATGAGATGTTATCTCATAAAATTATCTCATAACTATGAGATATTATCTCATAATTAAGAGATATTATCTCATAATTAAGAGATATTTTTTTCTTCGTGTGTTATCAATATGCTTCCGTAATTTTGCAACAAACTCTCCTTTCTCAATCAAACTTTCGAACGTCTTGTTATGTTCTAACTTTTTTTCAATAGTAATTTTATCTTTGGAAGGAAATTGTTAAACATTCACTGTCAGTTCTTATGTTAGCTTCAGGTGCAAGCACATGAGAAAATTTAAATGATCTGCATGCGTGTTCAAAAATTCTCAACTCAGTGTTAGATATAAATTATCTATCAGATGAAATCATTTTTGCAGAAAATTTTAGACTTTCGATTCAAATAGTATAAATGGACGATTGTAAATTGATTAACTTGCGCACCAACATTTTTATTTTTGTCGTGCTATGAACCGTCGTCAAGTTAAATTTGCGTTAAACGCAGGCCAAATTCTAATTTCTCAATCATCGTGACATTGCCGATACCACGTGTACATATCTACAATAAAAACAAAATGTACAGAAATTTCAGTGCGGATTTGAATTCCAACACTTACAGATGAACATTTTGACAACTCTAATTTCTTAAGCGAGATAAAGTTAAAAAAAGTTAAGATTCTCAAGAGCCTGTATTGCTGACCTTGGCCATGGCTGACAGGCAGAAAAATAATCCCAAATAGAAAGGTTTGATATTCAAGTTTGTGATTGACCTTGATGTTATATGATCCAAAGTAAACTTGTAACTATTTTGGGTGAGGTGCGGACCTACTGTCGCCTTCTTGAAGGGGGTCATCTATTTCTAAAGACCATTGTGCCTAAGTTTAATTGGCCAGGTACTTTCAGAGGAGAAGATGTTAAACTATTTTTTCCCGTAGGGCCCAAAGTTAACCAAGTCCCCGCTAGAGGCCACATTGGATGAGGAGCAGACTTGCCGGAAACCTTTTTTAAATGGGGCCACCCTAAACAATTGTGACCAAATTTGGTTTCAATAGGATTTGTTGCTTCAGGGTAAAAAAGACCTTTGAATGCATGCTCATAGGGTCCAATGTAACGGCCAACGTGAATGTTATTCGGACTTACCCACGGGGTATAACTGGACAGTGAATCAAAACGGAAGTTGCTGAACTGTCCGACCACTTAATCCTAGGTGTCGTCTAAGATTTTTAGCTTTTTAGACATCATTTCAGGCTTTGTATTGAATAATACTTGATGAGTTGAGAAAGATTTAAGCTATATCAATGCACATGTACAATTGGAATAGTTTATACCGAGATCACGGAATTCTGCATTTAAATCGGGATTAATCATCAGATTTGCGATAAGAAAATGCTAACTCGACCGTTTTAATTGTCTTATTTATAATTATATACACCCTTTGCTTAAACATAATATATGCGGTAGATACAAGAACCACCAGGCTACTCACGTATAGGTTTACATCTGCTAGTGGTGCCTTTGAATTTCGATAAAAGAAGTTTTTCATGCACACCCAGTGAATTATGTCTGTCCGCCTAGTTGCTACCTTGTGTATTCAGTCTGTCCGCTTAGTTGTTACAATATGAAACTGTACGCGATCATTAGTTGCTTTCACTAAATCATCTGTATGGCTGATATTTGCAAGTTGATGTCAATACAGTGCAGATAAGACTTTTGCATTGGGTCTTTCTTTCAAAAAATCAGTAAATACAAATCAGAAAATACAAATTTCTGTGCGGTTTGAGCATCAAGGCATGTACGATTCGTACTGATCTTTACGACTTTAATGAACATAACTTTACTATCACATCCAAACATTACAGATTTCATAAACTGATCAACACATTTAGGAAGTTTTATGGAAGATATGAACATTATATATTCAAATGATGCGACTCGCAAACAGGCAAACAGCTTACCTGTATTACTAAGGGCATTTC
Organism: Modiolus philippinarum; assembly: GCA_002080025.1. Taxonomy (NCBI): domain Eukaryota; kingdom Metazoa; phylum Mollusca; class Bivalvia; order Mytilida; family Modiolidae; genus Modiolus; species Modiolus philippinarum. The sequence goes on from MJUU01001679.1 coordinate 93,303, forward strand.
TCATCATCGTTTTTTTTCTCCCGGAAATGTTGTTAAAATGTCAAACACTGATAAAAAATCCAGAAAAGCTGGGACGCCACTTACATTCTTTACGTAATCGGGGATATTGACCGGACATTCTTCACGATTCCGTTAAATTGGCTTTGGGATCCAGTGACCTGAAGATTTTACAGTTATACTGGCCTCTCACTGATACCGCCGATGTGTACTGAAATCCATGATGATTCTCTACCAAATCCTTCCAGAAGTTTTGAATTTGATTTTTATTCCGTAGTGCCAGAGTGGACTAGGCTCTTTGAGCTAGCCTGCAGTTTAGCGGCGATCACACCTTGACCCGTCTTTCTAAATTACGTTTTTGTCTTATTCTTTCCTTTTCAAGATTGTGGTCATGGAGTTAGGGGTTTTATTTGTATGATTATTATATTATAGGGAAACGTGATGGAGCAAAGGCTGGGGGTTGGGAATACATAAACCGATTTAACCCTACCACTAGCTCTTGTTAGTGCTGGTACTTAGTCCGGCTATCCGATTTCCAATTGTTGTCTATGTTATCTTTTGTCATTTTATTGTTTTTCTTGTGCGGTTCCCTGGTAGATCATGTGGCATGTGATTGTAATTTGCGGCCATTGTAAGTGTTTCCTGATATATTCTTCATTAATTTAGACCCACGGAAGAACATGAAGGATATCTACTAAAGCATTTTGAATAAAAAATCTCAATTCATATTCTCGAAAAATAATTTCAACAAGAATATTTCAGTACTTTTAATTGAGGAAGTCTCGAAGTTCAAGCATGATGTGGAATGACATTCACACATGAAGTTTTTCAATCAACTATTATACAGCAACATGAAGTTATGCGACTCGGGTCTCTGCATGTTTCATTTCATGGGCCATAGCGCTTTAGTTGGGCTCGCATAATCGAGAAAAAACAATATACCTAGGGGAATTTTTGAACAAATTAACAAAATTATTGCAAATATAGGAGCTAATAAAAAGTTTTATTCTGTATTTTGCAAGAATATACGTTATATATTTCTTAAGTTTTAGTCACTGGCGTCATTTATCACTTAAGGAAGAAAATTATTTAAAAAAAAAAACAAAACAAACAAAAAAAGGACATAATTCGTTTATACAGGTACCATAAAGTCTTAATTTGTCTCGTGTCCTGATGTTCCTAATGTTCAAAATATATTATAAGAACTTTTGTGTAGTAAAACAAGTAACTATTCCTATAGGTTTAAGGTGAATTTATTCGCTTAATATAATGTTGATACGTGTTTCTTTTGCATCCCAATGTTTGCGCATATAAATTGGTATATATCAAATTCTTCCGATATCTAAATGTGCTGAGTTGATATGTTTTATCAATGCTTTAGTTTTCTGCATGTGGACTGAAATATTCGCCCATATGTGTCAAAATTATTTTAACTGAATAAATATTCTAAACAGGTCCACAGTTTTTCAGAAATTAAAAAAAAAAACATGGGTTTCAATTTAATCTTAAATTGCACAAATTTTTATTCTGAAAAGGTGGGTTCCAACTTCGTACCTTCGTACCTCTACTGGATCCGTGAATGGCGTTTAATTGAGGTCACACACAGAGAAGATCGTGTTTACCCTTCCAAATCACCTAGCTCTCTTAGAGTCCATATTTGTGGAGCCCGTAGTCCAATGAGTCGAGGCCGCTGTCCGTGGAACCCGGAGCCCTAGTGTGAGGTTCCGTAGCCCTTGTGTTGAAGCTCGGAGCCCCACTTCCAAAAATGTTGGAACCCGGAGCCCACAGACTGCGTTTTTCAGAATGATGAAACTCAAATAGCCCTTTTCAAAAAGTGTTATTATCATTTCCTTGATTGGATCTCTCCTGTCAAGTGGTGGTAAAACATCCTTGACTTCCGGTTATCACCATATACACACTTTGTAAACGGTGTACTGTGCCTTCTCGATATAAACAGTGTCCTTGATAAAATGTGCTTTCGTGTTTCTTTTTACCTGGATTTTAGGAAACATGAAGGCACATTTCCACTAAGGACACTTTATCATATGGTGAACTGTTACTTCTTAATTTCTAACAAAGAACACGAAAGCACATTTTATAGAGGACACCGTTTACATAGTGTGATATATGCAGAGCATGTGAAAATGCTAAATATACTAATATAAAATTTATCACATAAAAACTGTAAATACAAATCTAAAATAACAAAATTAGGAAATTTAGGACCATTATATCTATATATTATCATACTAAACAAATATTTATATTTTTTTTAACTTGTTTAAGTACAAGAATTAAAACTATGTTACCAAACTAATAATTTTGGTCAATCTTAAAACCCACAGTTTGAAGAAAGATTACTCCATAACTCCATATAGCCAATTTTACCACAGGTTGATAACCGGAACTGATTGATTGTATATGAATGTCGAAACTGAAGTGCGGACCATTCTTTTTTAAAAGGCCTCTATTGGGGGGGGGGGGGGGGGGGGGGGGTGTCCCACCACTAGTGTTTAAGTATTTTTATCGGGATTTGTCATTCTGTCTCCATTAGAATTGCCTATATATTGGTTTGGATCCTTTATATTAGATTTTCCTCTCCTCTTCTTCTTTGTTTGCTACTGTAATTAAGTCCTATTTGTTTCTGCTTTAATTATTGCGATATTTTGATCAGAATAAAATAAATTAAACAACAAATTAGCCATAGATTAGCATTGTAATAATATATGTATCACAATTATAGCGAGGAACAAAGTTTAGAACCCTGGGGGACACCTGCAGTCATCCTGAATAACGAACTAATACTTCGATATCGAACTGTAAAAACTTGACTGAACTATTTTCTACACGGATCGTATTTACAAGTAAGGGATGTTTTAACTTTGTATTGGACTTTGTTCTACGACGGAAACCATTAATAACTTTTAAGATAATTGTTGAAATTATCATCTAAACGTTTTTTTTTAAATTTGAGTTATTAAGTCAAAATGTTTTAGATCATATTGTTGTTGTTGTTTTTATCTGCACTGAAAAGACATAAGTTGTCGAAATGGCCATGTGTAGAGTCTTCATTTACAGTAAGTTCGGCATTTAGACATAAGAAAATACATTTGTACCTTTTATTTCCTCGGATAAGTTAGTCAATGCTCAAACCGCACAGAAAGTTGTATTTTTTCTGAATTTTTTGAAAGAAATACCCATGCACAGACTGAATACACAAGGTAGCAACAAGTCGGACAGACATAATTCACTGGGTGTGCATGAAAAAACGTCTTTTATGGAAATTCAAAGGCACCACTAGCAGATGTAAACCTATACGTGAGTAGCCCGGTGGTTCCTGTATCCACCGCATATATTATGTTTAGGCAAAGGGTTATATAATTATAAATAAGATAGTTAAAACGGGTCGAGTAAGTCGAGTAAGTATTTTCTTATCGCAAATCTGATGATTAATCCCGATTTAAATGCATAATTCTGTGATCTCATGTATCTCCAAATGGTATAAACTATTCAAATTGTACATGTGCATGATATAGCTTATATTTTTCTCAACTTATCAAGTATTTTTCAATACAAAGCCTGAAATGATGTCCAAAAAGCGAAAATCTTAGACGACAACTAGGATTAAAGGGTCGGACAGTTCAGCAACTTCCGTTTTGGTTCACTGTCCGGTTACACCCTGTGTTACCGGAATCATTTTTCAAAAAGGATCAACTAATGACTATATTGTAACCGAGTATGGTTCAAATTGGCAACATTTTCCAGAACAGAAGATGTTTTCCATAAGATTAAAATTAAACTAAGTCCCCAGTTTGTTTCAATGTTTGATGACGTGCGGATTTGCCGGACACATACTGTGACCAAGTTTGGACCAGCCGTTTCAGAGGAGAAGAAAAGTTACCAACAGTCGGACGACGGACGCTAAGTGATTGCAAAAGCTCATACTAGCTATACTCAGATGATCTAATGACAAAAAGAACTTAGTACAATGGTGATACTCCTGAAATTAGTACTATGAGGATACTCTTAAAATTAGTACGATTGAGATACTCCTAAAATTAGTAAGATAGGGATACTCCTAAAATAGTACGATTGGGATACTCCTAAAATCAGTACGATGCGGGGATGCTCCTTAAATTAGTACGATGTAGTCTTATTTGCATTTACTCCATATCCCTTCATTGTTAATCTTAATAATTTCCGACTATTTTACTAAGTGGATAGAATGCTTTGCAGTGCGCAGCATGGAGGCAAGTACAGTAGCTAAACTGATTGTTGAAGAGGTTATTGTTCATGTTGGCGTGCCTTCAGTAATTTATTCTGACCAAGGTCGCCAATACGAGAGTAGAAACGAACACAGAATACAAAAAATCTCGTTTGAGAAAGAAACCAGCATGGATGGCTGACTATGACGTGGAGTATTGAATATGAAATACTCCGACTCATAGTCAGCCATATATGCTGGTTTCTTTATCAAACGAAATTTTTCGTATGAATTGTAAATTAATAATTTGTACATAGTTTTTGAATGAAATCCATTAATATTTTCAGTTTACAGCCATGGCTAAAACAAAGACAATGGTTAGGAAACAGAAAGAATTATGGAAGTGTGGCTTTTGCCCAACCTCGTTCAACACCAAGGAAGAGTGAGATAGTCATCTATCGCAATGTGCCAGTTCAAGGTTCTTTGTGACGAACAGGGATGATATTATAATACAGACAAGGAAAAAATCTAAAAAGGCACAAGAAGACAAATCACAAGTCCAAAGCAATTTTAAGTTCAAGTGACAGTGAGTCTGACATTGAAGAATGGCGTAAGCAGGAAATGTCATAGAGAATCAAGATAGTGATGATAATGTAAGTGAAAACAGTGATGGTCAGGAAGATGAGAGGTCTGCAAAGGAAGAAGAAAAAAGGGAACTGACCATGACAGCCACAGAAGACGTTCGGCATGTGGAGGTAGGACCGTGCATTAGACGACCTACGAGACCACTTATTCCGGGTGTTCGGAAATCTAGTCCCGTGGAGACTGGCAAAGGAACATGTATGCCTAGTACTTCAAGCAAGGCTAACCATGGCTAGTGACAGTAAGGTAGTTTCAGTAGAGTTGGACATTCGACTGTTGGTACTGAAATTGAAGAGGGTATGATCGATAATCTACCTAATACCAATACAGTTGTTAAAGAGAATGACACTGCAGTGAAAAGAAAAGCTGACAATATGGTAGATTGTTCGGTTCAGACAGAACCGTTACTTTATACAAGGACTGTTGTAACAGAGACAACCTTTAGAGAGGGCGGTAAAAAGATCCGCATAACAGAAATCAAAGAGGCCATATAAAGATTGATTAAAAACCAGAGTATATGTGGTTGTAAATAAAATAAAACAACATTAAAACCATTAAAACATTTCTTTTATTTGGTTTGTATCATGCGGGACGCATGTTCTTTGAGGCGAGGGTAATGTAGTGTTTATTTACATTCGTTATTGATTTTCAATTATGTGTACAAAAACTAGGTCATAGAATGTACTGTTGTTCGTTATCATAATTACTGATCTGGTTAAACGGTTGAGTGATTCTGACATTGGCGGGAAAGTTAAAAGGACAAGGTCCATTAGTGTAGGGGTGTTCAAGGGGAAAGTTGAAATGAGGCTCAATAAGGTATCACCCCTTTTGCAAACTAAAAATTCATAAGCCAGCATCCTATCCCTGGGTATAAAAAAGAAAGCGTCGGTCGATCATTGTCCATTGTTCTGTAAAGAATCGGAACCAAAAGAAGAAGCCTCAAGTTGTAGGTAATTCTTAGTGAATCATACGCAGATTAGTTCTGGGGAATCCAATACAGATTGGATATACAAGTTGTACCATGGACAGATAGATACATAGATACATTGTGGTAAAGGACAGGCAGTACCATCAGTACCATCGATACAAGTTGGACAATGGACAAGTTGTCCATTGTAAGACAAAATGTCAAAGGTGTCACCACGTCAAGTGACAAGATGTACCTTTAGTTATTTGGACACAACGGATTGATTAATTGTTATAGTTGTTGTTGTATATATTAATAAAGAGAGCTTATGTTTTATTTGCAAGGAGCCTTGTACATATTTTAGTTTGTTGGTTATTGTATATGGTTTGTTATTTGCATTAAGAGCCCTGTACATAATTTAGGTCGTTGATTGTATTATTTAATTTGAACATCTTGGATCCAGGTCACCCTGGTACGAGCCAACTGTATATTATAATTGTCACACCTTGCACACTACTTTTGATAAAAGAATTTAACATAGATATCACTAGAGAAATTAATATTTTTGCATTTCAACGGTGACCCCTAATTTTTATTTTGTATATGTAAACTATATAATGATTTCAATACACATGAAAAGTATGAACAAAATATATAATAGATTTTTTTTTTCAAGCTATCCTCTAATATAATCATTTTCCCTATCATTTCTATGTAAAATCCTGAAATTTTCAATTAGGTTTTTGAGCTTAAATGCACGGTGACTTCCAAATTTCATTTTACATTTTGAACAATAATACAATTATGTTTCTACACAGAACATTTCACAAAATTCTATAATAGGAAATTAATATCCTGCAGACACCTTAATTTCTTCTTATTGTTCTTAATCTGTTTAATCTGTTTTGTTTTGGTTTTCTATCCATTATTCCGAACCCCTATTTAACGTCTCATATCCTAACCAACACATATTAATAATAATTATATTTTTATGAAATGGTATTATTATTTTTATAATATCATTCTATTTTCACTATGATTATTATTCCTTCATAATTCTAGTCTCAATCTTTGCAAGTTTTCTATGGATTTCTTTTCCCTTTTCATCCTAAAGTTGTTTTTGATGCCACTTAGTTCTATCCCAAACATATTTGTGTTTTATAGCTAGTATGACTCACTGCGAGTCCATTTCTCGAATATTTGTTCACAAACACTATCCCCAGCCCCTAACCCGTCTGTTGTCTTTTATTGATTTGTCCCTTTCTGTTTCATTTTCTATTCCTTACACGTTTATTTTACGGTCTTTTGTTTCCAGAGTCTGAATCAACCTTTTCGTATCTTGATATGTACTATTTCATCATTACCAATATTGATTGAACGCGTTTCCTCTTCGATACTAATTGAATAATTACAAATATGTATGTTTGAGTTTCTCCGTCATAAAGCTGTCAAAGGTCGATGAGTCATCCACATTTTTCCTGTAGAATCTAAAATCCATAAGGCCTGGTACTGTAGTCATCCATGGCAACTCTCTCGTCGAACACGATTTTGTGATCTTTTTTTGGTTGACGGTTTGATCCCTCATTATTTAAAAATCGTACTTCGTAAATCCCCTACATAACGCCCTAATTCTGGACTTCAATCTCCAGCAGACTTTATTGACATTTAAGCTACTTAAATCAGCCACTTTTATAGAAATCTTTCCACATTTTTTTTTAAATGTGTAATGACCCGAAAGCCGATACTATTTGGAAACTTACAATATCTAAATGTATGTAAATTTTGTTGAAAACTAAGGAGTATCTCCCTCTTGCAAAGCTCTGTCCTTAGCTGATTTTGGCATCACATTTAGATCATATTGGTTATTTGTTCTCTATCAGTTTTTAGACATATTTGAGTTTATGTTCTTCCAAACATTTAGATTTTATCTGCACTGAAGAGACATAAGTTGTCGAAATGCGCATATGCAGAATTTAAATTCACAGGAACTTCGGTATTTAGTCATTTGTTACCACTGGGTCGATGCCACTGCTGGTGGACTGTTAGTCCCCGAGGGTATTCACCAGTCCAGTAGTCAGTACTTCAGTACTGACCCGAAAGCCGATTCTATTTGGAAACTTACAATATCTAAATTTGTGTAAATTTTGTTGAAAACTAAGGAGTATCTCCCTCTTGCAAAGCTCTGTGCTTAGCTGATTTTGGCATCACATTTAGATCATATATATGTTATTTGTTCTCTATCAGTTTTTAAACATACTTGAGTTTATGGTCTTCCAAACATTTAGATTTCAATCTGCACTGAAGAGACATAAGTTGTCGAAATGCGCATATGCAGAATTTAAAATCACAGGAACTTCGGTATTTAGTCATTAGTTACCTATACCTATACCATCAAACTTTCTGTAAATCATATCGAGATTTTCATTACCTATCCCAACAAACATTTAGAAATTACATCGAAATTTTCGTTAGCTTTATAATCAGAGTTTCTAGGATTCATATAAACATTTTTGTTAGCTGTGTCAGCGAACTTTCTAGGAATTACATCAACATTTTCGTTACCTCTACTTTCGTTACCTTCCAGGTACCATATACTTCTAGAAATCATACTAACGTTTTCGTTACTTAAATGAGCAAACTATCTAGGAATCGTAGGGACTTTGTCGTTTCCTATATCAGCAAGTTTCTAGGAATAGAATACCAAAGTTGCATGATAAACAGTAAATTTTGTTATGCTGTACACGTGTTTTAAGGAGTATTCTCTCATCAGCAGTATTAAAATCAAGTAATATGGAAAGCCATAATCCAAAATATAGTAAGAAAAGAAGTATTCATTACCAAAAATACCAAAATAGGAAGTCAAATCCAGTACTAAGGACATTTACCAAGTGCTATACACTGAATATAGACGTTTCCATTATCTTTAACAACAAACTTTCCAGAAACATATAGATGACTTCGTTACCTATATAACCCAACTGTCTAGGAATCTTATAGACGTTTCCGTACCGACATTAGCGAACCTTTTAGACATCATTCAGAGATTTTTGTTACCTTTATCAACAAAACTTCCAGGAATCATATAGACTTATCCTACATCAGCAAATTTTTTAGGAATAATATTGACTTTTTCGTAAAATATACCAGGAAGATTTCTAGGAATCATATAAACATTTTCGTTACCTATTCAGCAATTTTCTTGGAATCATATAAACATCTTTGTTACCTTTATCAGCAAACTTTCTAGGAATCATATCGACATTTCCGTTACCTTTGTCAGTAAACGTTCTAGGAATCATACAGACATTTTCGTTACTTATATTTGAAAACTTTCTAGGAATCGTATAGACAATGTCGTTTCCTGTATCAGCAAACCTTATAAGTATAGGAATTTCATAGAGACGTTTACGTTACCTATATCGGCGAACTTTCTTGTAATCATGTAGACTATATCAGCAAACCTTCCGGGAATAATTAAGATATTTTCGTTACCCATCTCAGCAGACTTTTTTAGGAATCATATACCTATATCAGCAAACTCTCTAGGAATCATACACAAATTTTCGTTGGTAATGAATACCTTTATATGACTACTTTTGGATTATGGCTTTCAATATTCTTTATTCAAATGCTGCTGATGAGAGATTATTCCTTGAAACACGTGTCCAGCATAACGAAACTAACTTACCGCTTATTATGCAACTTTGGTATTTAATGTACACAGGCAAATTTTGCTCACGTGAATTTCACGTAAATCTGAAGTGAATTTCATGTGAAAAATTTCACGTAAATTTCACCTGAATCGAGCCTAAAGGTGAATTTCACATGAAATATTTCACGTGAGTTTCACGTGAAATTAACATGAATTTCACGTGAGTACTTGATTCACGTGAATTTCACATTAATTTTTTCACGTGAAATTCACGTTTGGGCTCAGTTCACATGAATTTCACATGAATATTTTGATGTGAATCTAACACGAATTGAGCATTCATGTGAATTTCACATGACTATTCTCACGTGAATTTCATGAAAAGTGTGAATTCACACGGATTTAATGTGTATATTTTCGTGTGAATTTAACGTGAATTGAATTTTTATTTGGTAGTTTCAGTTAATCTCAATATTCTGATCTTTTCTTTTGTGCTCTTTTACTACTTTTTTTGTGCTGTAATGTATATTGTATGCTTTTTAAGTTCTGCTGTTGAACTTATTTCAGACATAAAATATTACCAGCTTGTATACATACCCGCTTGTTGATAAAGCTTGTGTGAATTAAATTAAGGCAAAAATTGTTTTTTCCTTCTGTAATATCCTATGATGTAAAGAGTGCTAGGGATTTGAAAGGATGACCACTTTTTCCCCCTTTCCAGCGTCTGTTAATTTTTATTATTTGGACCAAGGTTTTCATATGCTGGTAAATAAGAAGAAAGATAATAAAATTTATATTAAATATTTATCAAAATATAATTATTAAGTGTGTTAATACATAATATTTCATTTGTCCATTTGAATTAATCAAGTCTTATCACAGTGAACTGGATGCTGCTTTAATTTCCACTTAAAGCCCTGAAAGTAGAAAAACAATGTAGGTATAAGTAATAATATAGATAACATGCACTGATGGATAAAAACTGATAAAAAGTATATCTGCAAAAATGTTTTATGATTTATCAAAACTAAATCAAATACAAGCTGACTATTTGCATTCTTCAGTAAATTGTGATATACAGTGTAAGATGACCAGTGTAAGATGGATGCACGTAACCTCATCTTATACGGGTAAATGGCCAACCTAAGTGTTCATTTTGTGGTAAAACAATCATTTCAATGACTAAATGTCATAAAACACCTGATGTCACAATGCAAATTACTCTCAAATGGCTACACATTGTTCACACGGTATAAGTTTGAAGGTGTATCTTTTCATAATTCCAAATGTAATTGTAACGTTCATTACATTGGTTAACATCATGAATAGCAAGCAGAAATATTTTTCGATATTTTTGTATGCCATGAATCTGCTCTGCAAAAATGTAGTGCAGCAAATAAAGACGTCGTTTACATGGATCACGCAGTTTTTAACGTACAAAGTTGGAATTATAAGGATTAAACACTAATTTTAAGACTTTATTCAGTTTGTGAGTGAGCTGCCGGAGTTTATACATAGATAATTTCCTAAAAATGAGTGTTTAATCCTATAATATTTTACAGAAAAAATAGGAACTTGCATTAGATCAAATTTAAAGCACTCATGTAAGAAATTCTACGTCTTTCCTCTCTCTTTTTTACACTCATAAAACATACCCCGATCTTTAATCTGACCTTATGCAAGATCATATTAGTCTTTTTTGGTTTGTCATAGGTTAAAATGTCTAATGATATGTGAAGAGCATAAAATGGTTCTGAGCGGTTAGATAAATTTTCATATTAAACATGTTGAATGAAGAACCGTGCTGTTTCCTGGCTTATTCTACTCGGAATACAATTCTCGCTGTTTATCATTTTTAGAGGAAAAGATTATACCACTTCATCCCAATTTTTACCATATTTATCAACTCTTGATAATTAAATCTAAAACTTTTAAAAGCATGGCAAGCCTCGCATTTAAAATTCAAAATTTTACCGTCTGTAGTGGATAAAATATGGTAATGAATGGGATTATTTTGGTGTGATTCATATATTTGTGTTAGTGATGTTTATTGTGTAGTGTGTCATCTGTTTTCATCTTTTTAGAATACAATTTATCTATAACATTACTTCATTTTTCTATGCTGTTGATACATCTTTAGGTTCAAGGGTCCATATTCCAGGCATTGCTCTCACTTGAATTAAGAGTGACACATGAAAATTAGATTCAAGGTCTGAAATAGCAGACAATTTTCCCAGCAGATCAGTATTTTAATTGGAAAAGAGTGTAAATCTACTGCAAGCATGCAAAGATATTTCGGCAGAGCTGGTCTGAATATTTTTAATTTCAATTTTAAGATTTTTTGTTATGTTTATTGTTTCTAGATACATTCTAGGGCTTTATTTATTGAAATCATGCTATATGGTTTTAGAGTCGCATTTTTTGGATTACAGTCTTACCATCTTGAGAAGTCTATTATTGGATTAAACTGTATTTTAGAAAATTATCTATTATGCTGCTTACTCACAAGCTGTATGAAGTCCAATTTTGCTAAATTTGTGAGTGATGTGCCAGATTTTAAACATACATAATTTCCTAAAAACATTATTGAATCCTTATAATTCCAATTTTGTTCACAAAAAGCTTATACTGGCCGCAACAAAGTCCTTATCAAAAACACAATGTCCTATATTCCATATATATTGTGTGGTTAATTCAAATCTTCAGTCAAACATCCCTAAATACACTCACATTGAATGCTTTAGATAGGATAGAGCTTTCACTCTTCAAATATTCATACCTGTATCTATCAATTCTTTTGTTTTCTCTATCTCTCAATTGATCCCACTTACTTTCTGTGGGATCATCTTTAATGTCTTGAAGGAACTTCTTAAATCCCCCCCCCCCCCCCNCTTCCAGTGGCTCCCCATTTTGCTTCCCAAGAAGCCTCTTTTCATGACAAAAAGATCTCTGGAAAAAAATAAATATAAATAAATAATGCATTTATGTTTTGTTTTTGAAAAAATACAAGTTGAGCTCTGTGTAATATTCTTTTTTTTTATCACAACCTAATGACGTCCACTTCACTTTCTAAATCATCTTTGTTTACCAATAAGTTGTACCTAAAATTTGTTTTGTTATCGTCGCAGTATATACACAATAATGGTTCATTGACTTGACATAAACTAAATATAAGGATTCGGCTCAAAACAGTGAAAATGCTCGCATTTTCCCGCATTTCTAAGCCTCATCCTTATATTGTGTTCATGTCAAGTCAATGTACTGTTATTGTCGATATATCATGTCTTATCTGTTGAATGATTCACATCACTACTTGTGCTGGCCCTATTTGTAGTGATACATATGGAATAGACATTTCGTTGTTGATACAGACTTTATAACTGCCAGTATCAAGTGAGCCTGTTAGGACTAGCTTGACGGGTTACGCCGTGATAAAGTCTGTATAAAGATAAAAAATCAAAATGTCCGTTATTCCTTTTATCGGTAAGTCACAAAATGATAAATAAAACTATGTAATATATAATAAATTGAAACAAACTGAAATTTATATATTAGTGTTGTTTATTGCAATATTTCCTAATGCATTCTTCATTCAATGTATAATGAGTAATGAACACAAAAACATTAAGTCAGCATAGGAACCTACTGTGACCCAATATTTTGTGATAATGTCCAGTTCAGTGATACTAAGATTATCAGTCTCTGTAGATTAAAGGAAATTCAATTACCGATAATAATATACATGTATAAATTCATACTTATAATTGCATGGGTGCTTGGTATTCATTTGTCGCTAAAAAGAATAAATCAATGATTTAATTACTCAAACTTTAAAACAGTTGGACATTTGAAAGGTATATTAAGCTTCACTAATATTGTACATAATATCTAAGGGAACTTAATTAAGGGTAAATATAAAAATAAAGCAAAGTACTTACCAATGCAACTGTCATGTTTGATGTCTCCTCCAAGTCATTGCAGGCATATTTGCCAAACAGTGCTTTGGATAAGTCATTCAATGACTTATCCCCCATGTCTTCAGCTGTCATTTGTTTACTTAGGATCTGAAATAATCAGCAAACTGAATGAGACAGTTAGTTTTAGATATAATTATTACCTTATAAAATTATTTTTCTATTATAAAAGAAATGCATTAGTAATTGTCGCTATTTCTTAACCCTCTTGCTGCCAGATTCAAAATAAAAACATCTTGCCGTACGCCATGCAATACTATGACGTTCTTCAATTTGTGACGTTTTGTTTCATCTCATTTACTTTTACAAAGTGCGACGTCTGAATTTAATAGTCTATTAGCGCAACGTTTGAAACTGGCGTTCTCGATAAGCGATAAACTGGTTGATATGGAGGTCGGAAATGGCCACGTTTGTAATTTGTTGTATTTTCAAATATTTTTTCATGTCACAATAAAATTTTACCCTTTGAAAAACTGCTCGTTATAACGACAATCGTTCGTGTTATAAACGGAAATAATATTTATGCAACGAACTTCAATAACAAGTAAGTTTTCGTATAGTAGTTTCCTTAGTGTTACACTTTATACCAGAACGTCTTGTAATTGTATCAGTTTCATTTCTTTTTTTGGGGAAATATTTTGCCTTTTTATCTTTGTAAATGACAGAATTGTGGTTGTTCTTTTTTTTTTTTTTTTTTTTTTTTGTTTGTTTGTTTGTTTGTTGTTTTTGTTTTTTTTATAATACATGATATTAAAGGACAAGATGAAAAAATCTATGACTCGTGATTCTAACCGGCTTAAAAGTATATAATTCAATAGACACCATGTATATATGATAGAAGGTAAAAATGGAATGAAAATGAATCGCTGTGCCGTAATAGGTTCAGAAATGTGTGTAATGTTTTATAAATATACACAACTTATCAAAATAAATGAATTGCAACTCGCCGTTTTCTATGCGTAGTTACTTTTCCCAAATAGTATTGTCAAAAGACCTTTTTATTATCCTTTTTATTATCGTTAATCAAACAACTAAAGCCAAGATCTAAAGACGGTCAGTGAAGCTTTTGATGACAATAAAAAGGTAGTGAATAACGTCCTCAAACTTGTGTCAACTGCAATTAGCGAACAACTTTATTTTTGGGTTTCTGCTTTAGATTAAACATATTTATTAGGATTAGACACAAGTTATCACAACTTAATACAGTCCTTTCCTTACATACAATACACATATCAATTATTTCTGACGTCAGCAAAACATAACTAAAAAGTTGCAATTCAAAAGAGAAAGAGAAAAAGGAGATGTTTGAACTGAAGGTGTATGCACACAAGAAAAATAAAAGTATAAGGTAAAAAGACCATGAGAAAAGAAATGGAATGAAGTGAGATTAAAGGCTGACCAAGACAATCAGAAACGTTTTGATTGTTTTATAAATAATCGCACCCTTTCGAAAATAAACGAGTTTTGTTCACATGTATAATTATCATTTCCAAAGAGTAGTGTTTCAAGGTCTTTATCCTCATCAGCCAGGCTCTCAAAAAGGGTCAATCTAGCTTCCGTATATAAAGGACATTCAAAAAGATAATGTATGACATCTTCAAATGGATGTCCACAGTTACAAAAAGTATTTGTCACAACATTTATTTTTAGGAGGTCTGCTTTTAGTGAACTACATTGGTGTCTCAGTCGAGTATGGAGTATATTTAAAGTCCGTTGTCCTTCAAAGTAGTACTCTGGGGCTTTACAAGTGATACCCTTTATCCTTGATTTAGAAATAGAAAAAGATGGCGAGTTTCGAATAGACAAGTCAAGATTATTCCAATCTTTTACCGATGAAGGTATAAAAGAGTTTTCATAAGATTGTAATCTACATCTAAATGGCACATAGTTATCTTGATTTCTTAAATTATAATCATTCAGATTAGACGAGATAGGAGGAAGACACCTGCTGAGGTACTCGGGACACAAGTTATTATGCATTCTATAAAACACAGTCATTCTGCGATATTTCCTCCGATTATAGAGTGTATCCCAACCAGTTTCAAAATAGAGAGCATCTTTGTTCGCAAATTTTGGAAGGCCTGTAACAATTCTTGCCGCTTCGAGTTGTACTTTTTCTAGTTTTTCTATATCTTGTTGTGAACACCCATCCCATACTTCACATGCATATTCTATTATTGGTCTGATAAATGTTATGTATATATTGGACAATACTTTGGATGATAGCATGAATTTTAGCCTTCGAAGAACATTCACTTTTTTAAAAGCTGATTGCACTATAATATCGACATGTTTTTTCCAGCTTGCATCTGATGAAAAGGTAATTCCTAAATGTTTATGATGTTTTACAATTTCAACACTTTCATTGTCAAATAAAATATTAATGTCTTGTACTTGAGAGTTTGAAATGAGTAAAGCTTTCGTTTTCTTTGGATTAAAATCTACCAACCATGTTCTAGCCCAAGTGTACGAAGATCCCTATTTATATGTGATTGCATTAATTGATAATTATCCCCAGAGTACGAAATTGAGGTATCGTCTGCAAATAATCTTGCTAAATTATTAAGATTATCCCCAATATCATTTATGTATAACAAAAACAATAATGGCCCAAGTACAGACCCTTGTGGGACACCAGCTTTAACTGTGCCAGTTAATGAAATTTCATTTTCAACAAAAACTGCTTGAGTTCTGTTATCAATATAATTTTCAAACCATTTGAGTAAGTCCCCTGTGATCCCGTAAGATTTCAGTTTTGTTATTAACCCCCTATGCCAAACACTATCGAAAGCCTTGGAAATATCACAAAAGATCAAGACGGTCGATTTTCTATCATCAAGGTTTTGGCATATCGTATGAAAAATTTCAATTAATTGGAAAACAGTTGAATGTCCCTTTAGAACGCCTGACTGGTATTCATATAATAAATTATTAGAAATTATATAGTTATAAACATATTTATAAACTACGCGTTCGAATACTTTTGCAACACAACTCAACAGTGAAATAGGTCTATAATTACCCGGATTACTTTTATCATCTTTCTTAAAAATTGGCATTACACGTGCAAATTTCCAGCTTGATGGAAATTTACCTGATCTTAATGAAAAATTGAAAATATATTTTAGAGGTTTGCAAATTGTATGTTTTGAGAATTTTAGCATGTGGTGACTTATTAGATCATTTCCTGAAGCTTTACCAAGAGTTAGGTTTTCTAAAACATCCATCACATATTGTTCTTTAATTTCCAAATTTGACAATAAAGATTGGGTTCTGACTTGAATGTTTGGGGGCATATGATTTTCATCATTGATTGATGAAATCGAGCAAAAATATTCATTTAGTAAATTTGCTTTACCCTTTACATCGTAGACCAATTCTCCGTTTGTATTATTTATTAATGGTGGTATAGTATAATCAGTGCCTGTTCCTTTCATTAATTTTCTTATTAGTAACCAATATGACTTCGGATCATTTTTAGGAAACGAGGCTATTAATTCGTTAGCACTTAGGTAAAATTGTTCACGGGCAAATTTTACCATATTATTTACTTTGTTTCTTTGATTTTTATAATAGCGAATATTTTCGGTTGATGGATTTTTTCTTTTGATTTTATGCAGACGATCACGGATTCTTATTTGCTTTTTGATTTCAGCATTAAACCATGGTTTGTCATTTTTTCGAATGCAAACCATTTTTGAAGGTATATTCCTCTCAATAATCTCAAGGTATTTATCTGTAAACAATTCACACATTAAATCAACATCGTTGTATTCAGAAAAAGATGTTTCCAATTCAAATTTCAGATATATCTCTGTTTAATTCTATACAGTTTGCTTGCTTATAAATCCAGACTTTTCGCAAAACTTTTGGGTTTAGCAAGACGGGTATTTTAATATTTACAATCGTTGCATCATGATCACTTATATCTCTGTCAACGTCAATTACTTCAGAATCAATTACAATATCAGAATTTGAAACTATAACTGGATCGAGTAGAGCTGTCATTCTTGTCGGTTCTGTTATAACATTAGTCAAATCAAAAGATGTCATTAAGTCCGTCAATTTATTATTCGTATTTGATAAAAGATTTACATTTATATCACCAGTTATAACAATATTTCGGGTATAATTCAATGCTTCCTCTACTGAAAAGGCCATGTTTTCCCAAAACTCATTATTTGAACCAGGAGGTCTATATACTACACATAATAACAATTTAAAATTAGGTAAAAGGATTTCGAGCCATATCATTTCAAGAACTTGGGATTCAAGATCATGTCTGCGTTTTACAGAAATACCTTGAGATACATAGATAAGAATACCTCCCCCAAAATTTGTTCTATCTTTCCTATATATAACTTCCGAAAATCCATCGATCAAAATTTCAGAATCTACTATATTTTGGTCAAGATGACTCTCGGTAACACATAAAATGGATGATTCAGAAGCAATATCCTGAATATATTCAAGTTTGTTTCGTACGCTACGTGCATTAATATGAAAAATACTTAGGTCTTGATTTGGACCCGGGTTTTGATGTATATCATTCTCTAAAATCAGTAGTAACAAGAGAATGAACAAGAAATTTATATTTTGCGAAAACGAATTTTGAATATTGTTTAGCGCAATACAGCAATACTTCCAAAAATTAAACGCTAATGTTTTGAAAATTTGACTTTTCAGACAAAATGATACTCGGTATTTCTTCATTTCCGATGAATAAGCGCACGCATAGAAATAACCTATCGACATTCTATAAGAACATATATCATTAACCATTATCTATGAACATGAGATCTCTCCTTTTTGTCAGAAAATGTCGATAGGTTGGTTGAAAGTCTAGGTCAGCTTTGGAAGAATAAGATGAAATAGAGGCAAGAGAGCGGTAGAGAATTGTAGAAGGTAACAATAACATAACATAAACAAATAACTGAATAGTAAATAATAGCATAATTATCAGAGGTAAAAGCGAAAGCAATATTTGGAACATATGTACAAAATTATTAAGATTAATATACAGCAAAACACATGAAAGATGCGCCTCGTGAGAATTGCAATTTAACAATAAAAAAGGGAAGTGTTTTATAGGCGTACTCCAGTTATTAATCATTTTTCCATTAATTAAATCACTTAATATTTGTTATTTAATAATGTACTCAAATTATTAATTATTCATCATTAACTCAGTCGATTATATAGTAATTTACACCTGTCTAATATCGATTTAAGTTTCT
Organism: Modiolus philippinarum; assembly: GCA_002080025.1. Lineage (NCBI taxonomy): Eukaryota > Metazoa > Mollusca > Bivalvia > Mytilida > Modiolidae > Modiolus > Modiolus philippinarum. Next base: position 111,916 of record MJUU01001679.1, read on the forward strand.
GTAATAATTGTACAGGGTTTTAATAACATCCCAGCAAACACAAATATGTTTTTAAAACATCATAAAAATGTTTTGCAAAACATCGTAAAAATATTGTGGAAAATGTTTTAAAAAATATAAAAATGTATGGCGGAAACTATATCGTATTAACATTTTGAAAAACATTTTTTGTAAATATCGGCAAAATATCATTTGAACATCAAACACAAAAATGTTTTTAAAACGTCTATAAAATGTTTTGCAAAAGATCATATTAATATTATGGAAAATGTTTTAAAAACATTAAAATGTATGGCGGAATCAAAATCTAATTAACATTTTCAGAAAGCTTTTTTTGTAAATATCAGCAAAATATCATTTAAACATCATTGGATTAATATCGCAGGATAGGATTGAAAAAACATTCTTTACACATTTAAGATAATGTCGCAAAAATGTCAGTATAACATTATTCAGTTGCTAGTAATATAACCACAGCAATGTTTTTATAATATTTTTCAAAAATGTTTTATAAACAAATATAAACAAATATCACAATAACATCATATTGTTTTTTTATTGCAATTGAAAAAACATTTACTCTAACATCATCTCAAAACCAAACTGTATCATGAAGATGATGCTACAAGTATGTTTCCAAAACATGTTGATTTCATATGAAGTGAAACAAAAATTCAGTCCAACTTCAATGGCTCGTACACCCAAGAGACGCTTTGAGTAACAGAGTTGCTCAAGCTGTTGAGGTGGAACTTTCTGCTTTACAAAGCCGATTAAGTTGTGTATGTCACAATACATGCCAAGTCTGTAAGTATGCAAACTAGGACTGTTAACAAATGGTTTGAATGTCCCATATATACTGTGAACTGTTATATATAATTTTGTATGTTTCAAATGATATTGTCAAAACGCGACATTCCGCAATATTTAATTGTAATTTTATTCCAGTTTAACTCGTTAGAAAAGCCGTCTAGTAAAAT
>MJUU01001681.1:0-20482 GCA_002080025.1 Modiolus philippinarum
CGGACCAATGGGAGCCTTTCCCTCATGTTTGAAAGTATAACTTTTTAGTTTTTTACTGCGTAAAAAACGGGGGTGAACTGTGCCCATCTCTACTCTAGTTTTTCTCGATTTCCAGAGTTAACGTTCGTTTCCCGTACAATGTATATATCATTCCGGGATAACTTTGAGCTCCTGCAGCGATTGGTTTCAAGCCTCTATCTCTTACCATTTAGGAGATACGGGTACCCGAAAATTCGGTCATGGCCCAAAATACAATTTTTTCTATGTCGAGTACTTAAGTCATGTTATATATGTTTTCGGGGTAACTTTGTCATTCTTAATCGAAGGGAGACACTCATAAAGGCCTATCTCTAATAGTACGGGTGCTTTGAGAGATCCAAAATTTTGACAGGGGTGAATTCTAGTATCCATTCCAAAGGGGCACTCTGCGTTTATCCAGGCTTGTGACTAGCTATCTTAAAGGATAGGCCACATTACCCCCACCCACCCCCTTTTTTCTTCTCTCCTTTTATTTACATCGATTCGTTGCTGTCTACGATTAGTGGTGGTTCGAAACTGTCCAATACGTCATCTAACAGATATTTTCTTTTCTTCACTGCATATTGCCAAGATTCCCTGGTGTCGTAGTCTTCTTCATCTCTTAAACGTTAGGCTGTATCTCTGATTTTTTGTGAATTTGATCTTTGTTGAAATCCTGCATCCAGACCACCGTTTCGAGGTACTGTTTTCTCATACGGTCTCTAAAAAGTTTATTCATGTCTTCATATGCGGCTAAACGAGCCTTTTCGGAGTCGTATCCTTCTTTCATCAACTCTTCTACTTTCTTGGTGTATTTGACTCGAGTTTGTCAAATGCTTGATTCACTATCAGCTTCCATGGAGACTCTTGGTCATCTTCATCGTCAGTACTTTCGTCCGTGAACTCTTCTGATGTATTAGAGTCGTTACTTTCTTCGTTACTATAAGCAGATTCGTCAGAGTGATTGCTTTCTTCTGATACGTTGGACTCTGTCTCCAATTCGGTTGGCGAAGTATCTGCCATGTCGTGTTACTGATTCTTGTGGCGAACGAGAATGAAGTGACGATTGGTCGTATATTCACAAAGGTCGCAGTGATACATTATAGACGTCTTCCTCTCTCTGGATTCAAATTACGAATGACGATATTACAAAACAAAGCTTTAAATACGGTAAGATTGAGAATGTCGCTGCTCGCGTGCTCGTTTCACTGCTCGTGTGCTTATCTCGCTGCTCGTGCTGCTGGAATGCTCATCTCGGGAAAATTGCTGCTGCTGCTGTTGCAACCGCTGTGCGGTGGGGAAAAAAGCTACATATTCGCTGTTTAAGAAATGCTCGCGTGCTCATTTCGCTGCTCGTGCTGCTCGAGTGCTCATCTCGGGAATATTGCTGCTGCTGCTGTTGCTGCTGCAGCCGCTGTGTGGTGGGAAAAGCGACACATTCGCTGTTTAAGGGTATGATCGCGTGCTCATTTCGCTGCTCGTGCTGCTGGCGTGCTCATCTCGGGAATATTACTGCTGCTGCCGCTGTGCGGTGGGAAGAGAGACAAATTCGCTGTTTAAGGGTATGTTTACGTGCTCATTTTGCTGCTCGTACTGCTCGCGTGCTCATCTCGGGAATTCAGCGGTATGTGGTGGTGGTGACAAGTGTCTTGTATCTTGTGGTGGGAAAAGCTATAAATTCGCTGTTTAAAGGCATGCTCACGGTGCTCGTTTTCACTGCTCGTGTGCTCATTTCGCTGCTCGTACTGCTCGCGTGCTCATCTCGGGAATTTGAGAGGAGGATTGGGCCTTAAAGGGAGATGAGGAAAAAAAAAGACAAGAGAAGTACATTTTTATTTATTTATTTTTATAATTTTTTTTTAATCCTAGTCCCCATTCTCTTACCCATGACTGCTTAATGACGGAGATAATAAAATATGTATATTGTAATTTAGTTGTTTACTTATAAGTAGTAAAATGGAAACTCTTTAGAGAAGCAAAGAGGAAACACAAAATAACGATGAACTGATACATACACAGAAACAAAAGGAGGTTAGAGTTACGGTTGGGGAAAAACCAGAACAAAACTAGACAGAACAGAACAGGGAAACAAATCAATAAATTCGAAAATACAAAATATATAACACAATAAAGCCATATCAAAAGTAAGATAATAGAAAAAAATGAAATGTAATGGAAGAAATACACTTAAACAAAAACAAAGCATTGAAAGTAAAAACGATGAAAGTACCTCGGATAAAGTGTGGGCGAGACAATAGCTTCATAAATGATACCAGCTTGGACATACGAGCTCAAAGCTAAAAGCGAGGTACTTTCATCGTTTTTATTCTGGCTTTGGTCTCCCCTAACCCTAACATTAAAACCTACCTTTTAGTTGTATTGTTGTTTTTTATTCAAATTTACAGCGACTTACTGTAACCCACCCAACTCTTACGAAATCCTATTTGTTTTGTAGTGTCTACTATCAGGTCATAACCCTAACCTTAGTTGCTTTAACAAACGCTGTTTTAATGTGATGCTTCAAAACTTTTTTTTACTAATTAAAGATTACGATTTCCCTTTTCCATAACCATAACCGAAGCTGGTATAGCAAACACTATATTAATGTTTTACTTTTTATAGTTTAAGTCATATTTTTACTCTCACCCTATTTGTGTTGCTTGCGCCTCTGCATGTGAGAACCTATACATATAATGTAAATACATTAGCACCTCAACAGCACCTCGACGGGCACCTCGACAAATACGACTTTAAAACCACATAGATACTACTGTAACTATAAAATACAAGGGCGCTCATAGTCGCAGAATGGTTGAATTACGTTTAATAGTGTATTTGTATATAATAAAAATGATATTTGGAAATGTACCAAGACGATTGACACCTACTTTTTTATCATATCTGGACACTATAATTGTGTATGTCCGGCTTTTGTTGCCTCTAGATTTGTACTTGTTTTCTTTCTACAATAACTTGTCATATTGTACAGAAAAAAAAAATTTTTATTTGAAAACTTGTAATATCTAACATTTTGAAAATCTATTCACAACTAAGGAGTAACTGCCTTCTGTAAAGCTCTGTCTTTGGGTGATTTTGGCTCCCTATTTAGAACCTTTTGGTTTTCCGATCTCTATCAGCCAAGAAAAATTATTTATCTTTTTGGTCATCATTTTTGGTGTTTTAATTCTGCGCCGAGGATACGTTTGTTGTCGACATGGGCATATGCAGGAATTATTACGATTTACAGTAACCTCTGTATTTTGTTATTCATAGCCAAGTCAAGTTTGTTGATCAAATAATTGTAATTTGCAACTAGATGTATTCGGTTAAACAGATCCCAGCAATTTCATGTCCCACGGAGAGTATGCCGGGTTCATTGGATAATTAAAAGTGGCGGTTTGGTGTTCAATTATACATGATTTTCTTAATAGTATTTGACCGAGTGGAAATTATGGTTTTGTTGACCTGTTGTCACGATGTAGTGTTAAAAATGACAGTTATTAAATAGAAACACAAACAGAATGACATCGGCGACCTCTATATAATGTTATATGCCAATCTTTATCCAACATCATTACTTCTAGCGTTTTATTCCACTTCCATTGCAATTTAGTCTATAACATTGACTTGTTTGATTGTATCCGTCTTATACGTTAAGAGTATATCATTACAGAAAATGATAATAGATATATCATGACCACAGGCTTATAATGATAGCGGTAAGCTACAATGATCTTTCAGATATAACGAGTTACTCAATCCAACCACTAATGAATTATAGATTATGTGTAACTATGATGCCAATTGTTAAAGCCTTTTGATTGTTTTCTATTTTTAAAGACTGTCTGAAGTTCGTATGCCCGGAGATGACTATTGCGTGTGTTTTGGTTTGTCTTAACGCAGGATATTTGATTCTTTGTAACGAAAATGCGGCATATTTGTATATATAAGTACTTCAAACCAGTAAAATTGGATTCTCAATAAACATTATCGACAGATGTGAAAAAGGTGGTGAAGGCAATAAAAGTACATAAAAGACATAATTGACAATGGTAGAACTTAGTTTTATAATATTATTTTAGATTTTGGGTACTGTTTTCTGTATTTATGCAAACCATTCGTATTTAAAAACATTCATCAATAACATGCTGTTGTATATATATAAATGTCTTTGTTCAAAGTATCCTTAAGGTTTCTGAGAACATTAGTTTTGCAGTACTTGACCCTGTGATTAAACCCCCGAATTATTGCTCGCAATGATTATTTGTTGGCTGTGACAGAAATGAAACAAGAAGGGATTACAGTAAACACTTACAATGACTGAAAATTACAATTACATGCTACAATCTGCCAGGAAACTACACATGGAAAGCAAAAATAAGACAATAGAAAAACGTTAACAACGATAGGAGCTCGGGACAGTCGGACTTGGTACCGGCACTAGCAAAAACCAACGGTAGGCTGAAATCGGTTTTATGAGTACCCAAAACCTCACCTTTCTCTGTCTCGTTTCCTATAGTATAACAATCATATGAATTAAACCAAATACATCCAGGACACCAAATAGAAAATTTCTTCATGTTTTGTATTGTTATATTGTATTCTAAAAACAAAATGCAGAGGATATATTGACTTGAATTTGTACCTCCAAAAGTTGCCTATTCATAATGATATGTAATTAATGAGACTTTGTACTACATGTCTGTGTATACCCACTTTTAATAAATGTATTACATTTTTTTCGGATTTAATGGAGAGGAAAGTTTTTTTCAATACTATTCGAACAATATTACTGATCATAACACTTGTTTATTGTGTCGCCTGCGTTCACGCAGTGGCGACATATAGGGATCACTTATCCGTCGTCGTCGTCCGCGTCGGCGTCCGCGTCGGCGTCACGAAAATTTCTGTCACATTTTTCTCAGGAACCACAGATCCCAGCCTTCTAAAATTCATTATGGGGTATCAGTATGGAGACTTATATCATATAATAAAGTTTGGGATCTCTTGCATGCCCATTTCATGTTTGACGGATCTTAGAATATTTTTTCCGATCGGTGTCACAAATAATTTCTGTCACATTTAACGTAGGAACCACCATTCCCAGCCTTCTGTAATTTAGCATGGAGTATCAGTATGGGGACCTATACTGTGTAATAGGGTTTTCAATTTCTGTTTGACGGAACTTAGTTTTTTTGTGTTATTACGCAGGCCACACATGTCTTCCGTGGAGGACTTGCTAAATACTAAGTTTACCATAAAATATATAGTATAACCACAAAAGTGATATTTTCTACAATAATTTCCAGCTTCAAGAAAATGCATTTTATAACAGAAATATGGAAGATTTTCGCTTCCCGGTAAGATACACTTCAATCGTTTGAATATATAAGGTCACACTAAGGGATTTAAGATTATGTGAAATTGTTGTGCCAAAGCACCACGTACATTGTGAAAGAATATTAGTCCGTAATCAAATTTGTGCTACAGAATGATTTTCTACTAGATATGGCGCATTTTATTTTTCTTCCAAGTGTAAATATATACTCTTAGACTACTACTCTAACAAGCACACTGTACGTAAGAAAACATATACTACAAATTATAATTTGGAACATGTATACTATATATTATGTTTTGCGTTGAATTGTAGATGATAATGTTTTGCGTTTTTGGCTTTTGTCGTTCGTTGCATTAGTTACACTTGACTTACAAAAAATAACTTGTTACTTAGTAAATATTGGCAATTATATGCGATTTACGTCGTCCAGTCATCAGTTCGGTAGCTAGTACAGTATTTCGTTACAGGCCCGAAAACCTATATTTTAAAAATTTATGATGTAGAACTTTGTATGGAATGTATGAATTTTAAGAGTATCTCCATCATGTAAACTTCTGTCCTTCGGTAATTTTGGCATTAATTTCAGGTCCTGTTGATTAGTTGTTCTCCATCAATTTTTGAACTTTTTATTTGTCTGTACCTTAGTTCTCTGCATTAATTGTTTATATCACAGTTACTTTTATTTTTGTCTTTGTCATTGATGTTTGTGATACAGATTTGCTGTTGTGATATTTGTTTACAAAGTTTTTCGAACTTTTACCTTGGTCTTGCTAAAGGGTTAGAGAAGTGACATGCACAACGGATTTTAATTGGTTTTGACTTTGGGTTAGAGAATATCATTAGCCAACTAGCCACCAAACAGATCTTTGATAATTTCATTTTTCTTCTCAATATCAGTTGCTGTTGAGTAGCTACCGGACATTACAGCATTGGATTGGGACGTTTGGCGCGCCATAAAACTGTATTACCCACCATTTTTTTGAAATTCCTGTACCAGGTCAGGACTATCGCGGTCGACAATTTTCCCTGTGGTTTTCACCTGAACTTCGGCTCTTGACAACAATGGTCAGTAATTTTGTTATTACCCCCATTTCTTATTTATTGACAAAAATCTATTTTCCTGATTTATACCTGATTCACTATGGTGAGCACCATATAAAAATCTTAAACATTTTTTTTTCTTTTTTTTTTTTGTAATTTCAAATTTTTCTTCTGACCACCTGGTTATTATACCCATATCACATGATTTTATTATGCCAGCTTTCCTTACTATTGGCTCCATGAGTGCACTGTAGTTGTTTAAATGTTGTGATTGTCTTCTGTTAGTCTTTTGTCGGCCAACGGATGATATCAGTTGTAAGAACACTTTGCCAGTTTATTTTATATAATTGTTGACGATCCAACATCCATGTGTAAAAAGCATAGATGTAGCGTAGTTCAACATCTAGCAAATGAGTTCCGCTCAAACCGGAGCTAGGGGTCGTCTTGAACTTACTATGATTTACACGTATTAGCATATCTCATTGTTTGAGGCTTCATGACGACGTCACGATGAAGAACAACAATGAAAACGTTGTTCCATTGTTTGGTTTTGCCATGTATTTGTAGAAACTTTGTCTCATGTGCATTTACTCCATATCCTTTCGTTGCTTTTTAAATTATGTCTCAATTTAGAATGAGTATTCAAACAATGATGTCGTTTTAATTGTTTTCTGTTATTTGCACCGGAAAATAATCATTTTTGTGGTTTATGGACAGAAAAAAGTTCTTTACGTACATTTTTTGTAAACATGACAAATACGCTGTGTCAATATCGATGAGAAATTTTCACTATCTTGCACCCGAGGAAAAGGGAAAATGTTTTTTTTTTCCTAATAGGTAATATTAGTAAAATTATTGTTAATGGCGGAAGGAATTTTATTATTTGTCTTATGTATAAAAAACATATCCTAAGGCTTACTAGGTTGTTTATGGAGTAAATAATATAGGTTACTAACTAAAAAAATAAAATAATCATCGATGGCTCATTATATCAAGCCACTGTACTTATTTAACTATGACTTTTGTTTTGTATAGGATTACAATCCTATTTTTAATCATAACAAAATTAGGTGTTGGCTTTACTCTTACCTAATCATTACCGGTTGTTGTAGGTATTTTTGTCAAATGGACTCTAAAACAAATAAGGGATGCTATGGTTTGCTGGCCCGTGTCACTCATTTCTCATATGAGCAAGTAGTACCATGACAGACTAAATTACATATGTGGTAAAAAACATTAGTATAAATCTGCAAGCTTCAGGGACGAATCATTATCGAACAGGATGTCACAGTAGAAATTCAAAGTAAAAAAATATAAAATAATTACAAAACCAAATACAAACAAAAAGTTTAAAATTATTTACTAATAATTATTTATCAAAATAAAGCTTTGGGTGAAGTAATATGAAATAATTCTCATTTAATATACATAACCAATTGTGACAAAATATTATTTTTCTGCGAAAAACGATTGTTTCATGCGCTTCTGATAAACTGAATTGTTTCCGCGAAAAAAAAACAAATATAAATTCATGGAAGACATGCTATTTCAAGCTGGTTGTGATAAGCTTTTCCATGTGTATTACTGCAGCAGTAATTTCCAAAAGGTAATCAAGCGCCTTTAATATTTCATAAAGTAAATTTAATTTTCGTTTAATTATTTAATATACATTTATGTACATGTTGATTAACTGTGCATTTAACGTAGTTACTGAATGTCCATAACTGAAGAACGTTCACATTGTAAAGGTTTGCTTTAATTTTGAAATGATTATTTGAGGATTGAAGAATTTCAATGCATTTCATGTTTCATTTCGCATTGAAAAACTGCTCCGATAAGTAATAGGTAATATTCAGCAAATATTTGACAGTATTAAGAATATCAAGTATTAAGATCATCTAAATACACCATATTTTTATGTAACTGTACAAACGTCAAAATAGAAACGAAAAAAAAAACATTACCATCTGCGTCTTGCATACTTTATGTGTCGATAATGGCGAAACATTGCTTCTACCATTTAAAAGTTTATTTTTTCCAGCATGCAAAAATACGTGGTTAATGATAATTAGAATGCTGTATTTGTAATATTCCAATTAATGCGATCTCCACGTAAAAGATTAAATCAGATCTGGAGTGGACTTGCAATATCCGAGTGGCCTGTGGGTTTCAAAGAAATGTAATGCAGATGATGTGTTTGTGAATGAAGGAGAAATTGTACACAAAACTTGATATTTACCCCATTTCCTTTCTTTTTCATATACAGTATGAACTATATTATTAGAGTTATAATCTGTAATTTTCTTTCCGTTTTCATGCAAAATGAACAGACCAAGCAGTGAATTCCACCCAGATTGGTACTTAAACTTACTACAAGGTATGAGGAAAGCTCATTGTAGAAGGCCTCGTGGTGACTTGAAATGCAGAGTTATCCTATTGTTTAATTTTATCATGTATTTGTGAAGATTTTGCCTCATGTGCATTTACTCCATATTCGTTCGTTGCTCACTTAAATTATATAAACGTGGATGCACAAAAACACATTTGATGAAGGAAATGGGTCTTTTTTGGTTGAATGACTGTTTAGTTTACCGATTTGCATGACTGTGTAAATAAGAAAATACCCGAGTTACTGTAAATTTACTTTTTGCATTGTCATTTTAACAACTTATATCTCCTCAGTGCAGATAAAATCAAACTTTTGGAAATACAGAATCGATAGATGTATAAAAGCTGAGAAAGAACAAATAATCAAAAGATCTAAATTGAAATCCAAAATCAGCTAAAAACAGAGCTTTGCATAAAGGATGTACTCCATAGTATTATATTTTTTTGATGTAGATATTGTAAGTTTTCAAAAAGAAAAAATTGTTTTCGTCCCAACTTTGAAATATACTACTGGGTTGGTGAATATATATGACATTTTTTTTTTCTCAGAAAGGTTAATTTCTGATAAACCAATGAGTCATTCAAAGGTTAATTTCTGATAAATCAATGAGTCATTCAATGGTTAATTTCTGATCAACCAATGAGTCAATCACATTTTTGCAAGACATAAAATTTATCTGTTAACAAGAAATTTTCTCAGAAAGGTTAATTTCTGATAAACCAATGAGTCAATCACATTTTTGTAATTTTTGTAAAGCAAGACATAAAATTTATCTGTTAACAAGAAATTCTGTTTAAAACGTGCAAGACTACGGAAGCGAGGAGGGGATATGTGCGATTTTTTTTTCTATCTCGTGACCACGACATACTAAGTCGTGGCCACGAGATAGCTATGCCGTGGCCACGAGATACTAAGTCGTGGCCACGACATACTAAGTCGTGGCCACGGCATAGCTATGTCGTGGCCACGAGATACTATCTCGTTCCCACGACATACTAAGTCGTGGCCACGAGATAGCTATCTCGTTCCCACGAGATACTATCTCGTTCCCACGACATACTAAGTCATGGCCACGAGATAGCTATCTCGTTCCCACGAGATACTATCTCGTTCCCACGACTTACTAAGTCGTGGTCACGAGAAAGCTATGTCGTTCCCACGACATACTTACTCGTGGCCACGAGATACTATCTCGTTCCCAAGACATAGTAAGTCGTGGCCACGAGATACTAACTCGTTCCCACGACAGACTAAGTCGTGGCCACGAGATAGCTATAAGTATGAGCAAAGCTCGTTCTTGATGGTTTCAAAGTGTATTAGTATCTCGTGGCCACGACTTAGTATGTCATGGGAACGAGATAGTATCTCGTGGCCACGACTTAGTATGTCTTGGGAACGAGATAGTATCTCGTGGCCACGAGTTAGTATGTCGTGGGAACGCGATAGTATCTCGTGGGAACGACATAGCTATCTCGTGGCCACGACTTAGTAAGTCGTGGGAACGAGATAGGATCTCGTGGGAACGAGATAGCTATCTCGTGGCCACGACTTAGTATGTCGTGGGAACGAGTTAGTATCTCGTGGCCACGACATAGCTATCTCGTGGCCACGACTTAGTATGTCGTGGCCACGAGATAGAAAAAAAAGCACATGACCCCTCTATGCTTCCGTACAAGACAGGTATGTTTTATTCATGTTCGTTCCTCCAAAAACGTTCAACGGCATAAACAAATGCGTTAATCAGATATTTCAATTTCTTATATTGGGATGCAGTGAAGCGTCTGAACTTTATAAATCGGGGTTAATAATAGTTCATGAGCCCTTAGAAGAACATAGGATTCGTTTACAGAATAAATCGGTATACCTAATTTAAAACGAGAAGTGTCTCGGTGACGGCTGGACATGGCATAAAGGTATCAATTTTAATAATACATGAATGTGCTATTGGATATTTTCAACAATCAATCATAATAATCTAGTGGTCATTCTCAATATCATATGATTGTATTGTCCTGGGAGAGACATTTTGTACATTAACAATGTTTCTAAAGAATTGATCTAGTCAATTTTAACAATGCATAAATAATTACTTGTTTATGATAAAGTGTGGTTTAAATAGTGTATTTGACAGCGATTTGAATTTGAATGGTTTTGTTTATAACAGCATAAAGAGAAAATTTTGAAAGATGAAATTTTAATGACATTTTGAAAAATTAATCTCTAAATGTCATAAAAAGATATGAGGCAAGCGAAACAACGGAATAATGTTTTCTATCAAAAACAAACAATTTAGCAGTAGCATGCAAACTCCGTAGGTACATAAGGAATGTTTTAGTGTTCACCTATCTTGATATGCATGCTGCTTAAAAAGAGCTGAATGCTTTCAAAGGGTAATTTCAAGGTCAAATGCCACAATTAAACAGTATCATAGTATGAAAGTTAATTCTTATGGACGAAAAATTGCATTGTCTTAATCATCTGACAACCTGAGAGAAATTAAAAAGACCCTAAACAACAATGAACTCCTTAGAAACGATCATAAGTGTGGTTTCCATGCATTTCAAAAGCACCTGAAAACAACACACACACACCAAGACTTTAAGAAAAAGTCTGATTTTCCTATGGTAACTGTGTTTTCGTATCTAAAATGGGTGGCCTTGTGCTTCCAATTAACAACGAGAGGATATGGAGTAAATGCACATGATACAAAGTCTCTACAAAAACATGAATAAACAAGCAATGGGACAAAGCCTTTATTGTTGTTATTCCTCTTGAATAAGTCCTTCAACAATGAGCTATGCTCATAACTCATAGCAAGTTTAAGAAGGCCCATTACATCGGTTTGAGCGGAATTTATTCCTAAATGTCAAGCAACGCTACATCCATGTATTTTCTCCTTGGTTTGTGGTTGCAGGGCGGTCAACAAGCATACAATGAAGTCGCAAAGTCTTCTTACAACTGCTGTCAAGACCCATATCCGACAATTAAAACAAATTAACAGTCACAGGGTACTCACCGTATCAATTTGCAAGAAAACTTGGCATAACAAGAGATATGAAAAAGAAAGGAAATGGGGTAAATGTCAATGACACAACATCCCATATCCAGATTAAAACGACCAAAAACGAAGCATCTAGGGGTCACCGTACGGTCTTCAACACAGTGAATATATGCATTACATTATATAAACAAAATGGTCAGGGCCGCATTTGGAAATTACTAATAACGTGCAAAAATTTGCAATGTTAGTAATTACAAAATTACCGAACAGAGTTGTCAAGACCCAAAATCAAAGAGATAAAAGACAAAGCAGATTGAAACGACCTTAAAAATTGTCGACCGCAATGGTCCTAACATGGTACAGGTATTTCACACGAAATTGTTGGTTAAACCGGTTTTAAACTTCAGTCTTAAATGAACAATGAAAGGATATGGAGTAAATGCACATGAGACAAAGTCTTTTGTTGTCCTTTATTTTGAAGTCATCATCAGCCCTTCAACAATGAGCTATGCTCATTCCTCATGGCAAGTTCAAGACGGCACCTTACCGGTTTGAGCGGAATCTATTGATAAATGTCGAGCAAAGACTACATCCAGGTATCTTCTGTTCATAGATGTGGGGTTGTCAGCAAGCATTAAATTAACTGGCAAAATGTTCTTACTACTGCTGTCATCCATTACCCGACAAAAAGACCCATAAAAAATATTCCTAGTAATCCGTTGAAAATATTTTAGCAAAAAACAAAAATTAAAAAAGGATTTATGTTAGTTGTTGAAGTGGGTTAAAGCGATGTTTCTGCTTTTATTATTCAAAGAGATGGCTATTTATCAAAAAGAAATTAAATGCACTCACTGCATTATAACACTGCGAATTAAAAATATCAGTCAACACCGTAAAAAATATCAACTTTTGTTGCAGATCACATCCAAATAGAAATTGTTGAAATATTTTTTAAAAAATTCAAAGGAAGGCTTGTTACAGCACATATTGTCGCCCCTGCACATATTGCCGCCGGCGACAATATGTGCCGGCGACAATATGTGCAGGGGCGACAATATGTGCCGTAACAAGGCTTTCAGTAGTTACAATTTAGTCATTTGAAACCAAACATTTACGACAAGCGTGCTGATTTGACTTTCCAATAGTGAACTTCTTGGTTTGAGTTTTGAGTAGTTATATATCCAACCTCCGTCATATGGCCTCTACATTTCACAATCATTCGGTATTGTCATGTCTGTAGTGTACAACAAAGCCAATATACTGTCTGAAAAACTTATACACCAAGGGTATGTTCAATGACTGTTGTAATTTTCATTGTATATATATATAAAATTTTATGGTCGTAACCATGATTTAACAGATCGCTACAATGTTTCTATTTCGCAGCTGAGAATAGATATTTTTGGGTAGATCCCAAGTTTATTTCATGACTAACAAATACTGACTGTGACAAAAGCGGATTTTTCACTGGCAGTGTGACGGATGCCACGCGTGGAGCAGATCATACTTAACCTTCCGGAGCACCCGATGATACCTCAATGCTTTTTAGGAGTACACACTGCTATTGCTTTAGTTTTGTAGCGTTCTTGATCATTTTTGTTTTTTTTAATTCAGCTTTGCCATGCTGTTTCAATTAACTGCCGTGATTTTTGGTTTTGGAATTTCCCATTTCCTCATTTTTGCTTCAGTATACGTTTGCCGATGTATTTCGAACTTAGATAGCATAGTTTCAAACAAGATCAAATTATTGTCATTTTAGTATATGATACGGAAATCCTCTGCCAATCACGGATTTCAAATGTCTTCAAGAACTGTCATTGACGCTTAAGCTAAAATCATGACAATCTTAGTATATTGAACTTCTAGAGGGGAGTATCAGAATAATATTAAATTAATAACTCTATACAAAATCATAAGATTATAATCAATGTTGCACGAAATATCCAGTTTCTGCATATCTAGCAAATGAAATTTGTATCAGAAAATATTCATATTTAAGGATAATGTTGTCATAACACTAATCTAGTACTAGATATCAGACTTCCCTCGCGTAATTTTGTGGTCGTCAGTGTACTCGTCAGTATGCATTTGTTAATCCTGTCAAAAGAGTGGAGAGGGTCTCTTTACAATTCTGTAGGATATAAATTGCTATTTAAGCATTGAAGCAAATTCATGAATTTAAGAAAAAGGGCAGGATTGTGATAGTCGTTGTTTACAAATATGCAGTTGTATTTTTATAACTATACAAGTGTATAACGTAACTCATTTACTGAAGAGATATAATTTGTTGTAATGCACATATGCAGAAACTAGATTCTAAAAACTAAATTTATGACCTCTCAATAAATGTACCGTACGTGTTGTAAAATTGAGCCTGTTAAAAAGAAAATGCAATGTTGGAAAACTGAATATAAAATTATTTTTTACTGCTTTCATATTGCAGAAAAAAATTGAACTTTAACAACATAATGGATTTTCTGTTATCATATATATATCAGTCTAATCATATATATCAGTCTACAGTGAACTGGAAAATTTTTAGACGAACAGTCCGTGTACATGTAACTAATTCACGGGAAAAAACGAATAAGTGTGATGCAATTGTTCAGTTTCAATAACTACACACAGCTTATGCATTCTTGGTCTGTGTTAAAGAGAAACCTGACTTTTATTGTTTGCCAATATAAAAGACCGACAATCCGTCCCTAACATGATAATATTTGTTTGTTACATAAGAAATATAATTCCAATATTGAACTTTTGTTATAATCAAGACAACCGATGAAAATTATGTCATTTTATTTCAGTGTTTATGAACGTGGGAAGACTTATACCATCCTGATCGTTACAATCTTTCAAAGATAAAACTGTGGCAAAAATAGTAGTGATTCAGCAACGCCATAAATCATTTCAAGAATTCTACAAAACACAGTATATTTAAGTCATAAAAGCATGTTACTGTGCTTAATTCAGTGACCATAATAACTGAAAGATATTGAATTTATTGGGTGTATTGTGTAATTACATTTCAAGTCAACGGCAACTGACTAAACATGTTAAGAACTCTCAAGTCGACATATTTCTAATTTACTGTTTTATCTTTGATTTGAAAATCAATTAAATCTCTGATTTCTCATTTCATACCCTACTTGTTTCGGCTAATCAGTAAATTGCTGTCTTGTATAAAAAATGGTATTACTTATTTTTGTCAAGAAACATTCTGAATTCTCTAACAGTAATTGTTCTGGGTTCATTACGATAAATAATTACTTGGTACATGTATTTCTGTAGTCCATATATTCTATATATTGCGTGTTTAGATATAAAAATGTAAAACATAATTTTAAAACTTTATCAATCATTTGTAGTTGATGAAGACATGTGAATCATCTACGTAAAATAAATTTTCCGAGACCCACTTTCAAATACGGGATTTCTGAACCGTGTTCAATCCGGAAGAAAGTTCTGATACTACGAAAAAATCAATATATCAATACATTTAGAGGAATCACCAATTAATGAACACTGATGAGCCAAGGGTGGTTTATATTGGATCTGTTTTTAGATTAATTATTTTCAGTCAATCAAAATTTATCTAAAGATTTGTAGGAACAATTAGAACTATACACCTCAATTTCATAAATATTTAGTTTTTATGTGATATATATATATATTTATTTATTTATTTATTTATTTCAATAGGTCAAGAATCCAGCCACTCCGTCTTACTAGTACATTTTGTATTTGAGGCGATCGTTTCCGCCTTCAATCACACGAGAGTTCCTACCTCGAGAGCCCCGTATTGATTGGTAATAATCGTTTTTACGCGTTTTTCAACAGTAATACAATCTAACACGAGGGTCCCTGTACCCCAAGATAACATCTAGATACAATGTTACAGCTTTGCCTTTGTTACAATTCATCTACCAACAGAACAACACGACGTGTTACACATATCTTCTTTATTGATATGATACCGTACATTTTATTATAATTCCCATTTTACGATCTGTTGCTTTGGTTTTCCCAACAATTCAAAACATGGGTTCCCTAATTTAAATTATTATTATAACCAATATTCTATATACTGTTCACACTATTAGTGCTTTATTATCATTTTATTTTTTTTTATTTATTTTTTTTTTTTTTGTGGCGTTTGTTTTATATTCTGTTTGTTTCGTCTTTGCCGTTCACGATCTCTGTATGTTATTCTTATATTGCCATGTATTCTGGATGAATGATTTTGACTCTTGCTTCGGTATTCATTTAAAATCCATAGAAAGAAATAAGATAGTGAAGATGTTTTATAACAGTAATACGCGTGCATATCTTTGATTTCATTGCATAAAATGGCCATCAGTAGTAAAATTAATTGGATATTGGATTGTAAATAATTAGCATCCCAAACAAACTGACATTCTGATCGCATTGTTTAGTTAATCAATATTTATTCTATAAACCATGTTTAGAAAGTAATTGATCTTAATAGTTAATCATCATTGCTTTATAATACATAATGTTACTTTTATGCTGTTTAATTAAGATTTAATCTATTTCTGTTCATCATATTTACTGGTTGATCCATATTTACTGGTTGATCCATATTTTTCGCACTGTTCCCTTTGTTGGTTCAAATACTATATTTCTATGTCGTTTCATGTGTGGGAATTAATTTTGCGCAATCGTTACACTTAAACGTAAAGTTGTAGTGGTTTACACCGTTGAATCCATAACTATTTTATTTTTAACCGGTTTATTTAATTCCAAGTTGTAGTATTTGTTTGTCCCAAGCCCCTGTTTCCAGGATTCTGTTTTGGATGACGTTTCAAGTGTGATCTTTATGCATAAACAACTGGAATAATGATTATGTCATAAAGAGCCCCACTGGCTTGCTTCCAATAAACCTGTTTTCCAAATCTCATGAAAATACATTATGCACATCTATTCATCTATTATACATACTGAAAATTATACCAACGTGATTATACCCTATGGAAGGAGGCATATAGTAATCGTGATGTTCGACCGTCCTCCCTTCCCTGCATCAGTCCTGTACGCAAAAGCTGGTATCCAATACTCCTCCTAACCACTTATTGGAATTTTCATGAAACATATGCAGGAACTTGATAACCACTATGCATTTCGTTTTCCTCATTACACTTTTTTTTACATGTTTTGAAGTTCCAAATGCGTACCAAATGTCCACTACTCCTCATTAACCACTGAACAGAATTCAATAAGCATTTTGTTTTCCAGTAATTCATATTTTCCAGATTTCGACATGTTTTGACTGTGTCATTTTAGCTCAATCCAAGTCATATGGTGGTCACCTAGTATCCAATAATATTCTCTTAACTGTTCTCTTGACACTGAATAGAATTCCATGAAACCTACAGGGGGCTTGAATATATATTGTAGATGTGCATTATGAATTTCATTTTCCTTTTTTTCAAAAATTTCTCGTATTACAGCTACACTTTCATTGTTATTTTGTGTCTTTACTGATATCTTCAAAGTTGATTAGATCTTGCGATTTTCCCATTTCAGCAGCAATATAATTTTAATTATTTAACCATAAGAAGAAAATTCACCAAGAAGTTGGGACGCGGGTATCCGTGGCCATCTAGGCCATACTATTCCTCAAGATCGAATGGGACATTCATCTGACCATAACAAACACGGTGTATAATTTATTTTTAAAGTCAAGTTAATATACGACATAGCTAATTCTAAAAAAAGCATTTTTAAACAAAATTATTTTTCATAAAGCTTGTGTTCGTATTTTCCTCAAAACCAAAAAGTACTTTACTTTGTTCCAGTCCAACACTGCATAAAAATATAAACAATCCTTGAAGACCATCTTTAAGTTATCGTAAACATAAATGCTGACGGACAGACAGACTAATGGACAGATTGATTACCGTAGGGCGACGCGATTTCTTCGTGGGGATATTATAACACCCTTAAACTTGACTTTGTCGTATATGTTCAACTATTGCAAAGAAAATGAACAAAAAGTCTGAATTATTGGAAGTTGTTCAAATGAGGGGGCAAAACTCTGTTCAGATAAATTCGATCGTAACAAAATTAACTCTTGACCTTGATATAATCATGTTAAATTTGCAAACTAAATTTCACATCAAATTGGGCAAATATTGCGGAGACTATAAATAGAAACTGTGAACTATTGGAATTTTTCTAAGTTAAGGGACATTACTTTGTAAATTGGGTTACTGCCTTCTTTGTCTCTCACATCGAAAACATTTTGTCAACAAAAAAAATAATAATAAAACTGGATAAAGGGAAACTCCAAATTTTCCGCTCAGAAGAAAGTGATGATGGACGAAAGAATACTACAGGGCACCTGTTACACGGCATATAGTTTATTCAGATGCGAGTATCGAAATAGATGATTAAAAAATCAGTTCTTTTAAAATGCAAAAAGTTTCTAAGTGGAAAGATACAATAAATACTGAGGTTGCAAAATCACCGGTATTTCATTATACTGAAAGAAGACTTCATAATTTGTTTTGTTGATTATTTTATTTTCGTTATTTCACCTGTTCTAAAATTCAATGTCACTGTTTTGGTTATTTTTGTATACAGAAAATTTATATCTGTAAATTATCAACGTACGTCATTTTTTACAACTGAAAGAATTTCAAATTTTCAACTATCTAAAAGTATGTCAAGAGAAAACAAAATGTGAATACTGAAAACATGTCGTTTCTGAACGAGAAATGTTTATGATCACTAAAAGATATACTTCTACACGTTTGAAGTTACAACGATGTTTGAAGTGCTTTGTTGTAAAACAAGCATTTAACATGCATAGCATCAACGCATGTGTCTCTGAACATCTGTTAATTGCTGTGTATGTGTTATGCTGTACTTGTTACCTTCTTGTCACTCCAACACCTGCAGAATACAGTCTATCATGAAAAAGATATAATTATAAAATCATGAAAATGTTGACAAGTCATAATCGATTGTAAATAGATTCCAATTACATATACTTTCCTGTTCTAATTGTTTTCTGCTTTGAAATACAGGAAGTGTAAACAATAGACGTTCAGGTTTCAATTGTGTCCAACTTACGTCATAAACTATCCAATCAGATCTTTCAAAAAAGTCACCGGTAGCGGTTGTCATAGAAACGAAAAAAAAATTCCTTGGAATTGGATGTAAATATACAGAATAACTAAATACCGAAGTTACTGTTACTGTTAACGTTTCTAAACGTATGGGGGAATCGGTTTCTTGCCACCAAGCCCATGGAAACTGACAAAAAGGCTGGACATTTTTAGGTGGAAATATAGAGTGAAATAGACATATATAAGCTGTTAAAATTATTCAGTATTAAATTCAAAAAACAAATCATGTTCCGTCTCCGTCGTTGGTAAACAGTTTATCGTATACCCAACTGGGGTATGATTTCAAAGGAGCCAGTCTATAATGAATGCTGTCGTAATGAAGACGAGGTAAAATCGGTCGAATTCGCGGAGACAAGTGCAATGTACACGTGGGGTTATTTTTAAATCGCACATTTAGATTTCAATTAACTATAAAGCCATCCCGTGTTTAAAATGATTAGGACATCCTTGAAAGAATAATATGGGTGCATTTTATTATTTTGCCAATGTAAACAATATTTTATACACTTATCTTTCAATTTTTTATTTGCTCATTGCACGTAATTATATCGGACCATGACATGTTGTCAGTATAAACAATGCCGTTACGCATGTATCGGGAACATTTGACCTGAGGTCTCATGAATACGAACCATCCCGAAAATACATTCTTTGCTAGCAGCAATCTGGGACTATATATATCTAAGACAGATATATATAGTCCCTGCAGCAATTAATCAATTCATGTTACATTTTCTTTAGTTTTGAAGCTTTTCATTATGTTTCCACTATGTATTGGACTTGAAACTGCTTAATTTCTACATATTTTAACCTAAAATGATGGATTCATCTTGAACCAAAATATGAAAAAATACCGGGGAAAACTGCAGCTCATATTGCTTTAAATCATAGGTAAAATATCTTTGACATTGTCGGTACACTAGTACAGTAAAAACACAAAGTCATCGAAATCGAAATGTGGAGAAAATCACATCGTCGTGGCTTTCTTTTTTTTTCATCAGCTTGTGTATTGCAAAATTGTTCGTATTTTACATTGGTTATCACGTTACATTAAAGAGAATGAGTTATCTTAATATTTCTACTGGTTCCTTTCATGTTGGTCCGAGAGAAAACAGTAAATCTTGAAAATTTTTACTGATAGATGGTAAAAATACACAAACGTACACGTGCACAATAAAAAAACAACTCAAAAATGTATGCCATGATAAGGAGGGATATTCGGCAAAGATGCGGGAGACTGAAAGGGGAGGGAAATTTATATCCTTGACTTATTTTTTTTCCTTTTTTGGTATAAATACCTAAATGTTCTGGATATATCCACAGGGGCCGGTAACATACGATATTGATAGACCGGGTCCCATATCCTTCTTATACATATATATGGGACCCGGTCTATCAATATCGTATGTTACCGGCCCCTGTGGATATATCGGTTTAATAATACATCGAATGTCTGTATCATAAAAAACGCTTGCACTTGTGGATGGGACGAATACCACGACAAGGGGAAAAGGGCACATAGTGAAATCCACTAGCAG